>CAXKVY010009233.1:0-29000 GCA_964058915.1 Tetropium fuscum | reverse complement strand
AGTTAAAAGCGGCATCGCCGATCCACGACCTTTCCAATAACGAATATTCGAGCAGTATATCTCTTTTTAACTTATTGGAATCGTATCTCTCGGATCGGGATCGGATTCTCGGATCGAATAGGATCAGGTTCGCATATCTTACAGTGGCGTGTTCGCGGGAATTGCTAATATATTATTTATATACCTACCTATGTAGGTATACATCGCTACGAGAGTTGAAATAAAAGAGTATGGCGGTTAGCAAACATGTTTGTTCGTTTCGTATGAAACCTGAAAAACGTAGATTTCCACCAGACCTCTCTTTATTTACGAGATAGGATAGGCATGTTAAAAAAATTTAAGGAAAATATTATTTGACGGCCAGAGCCGACTTTAACAAAAAAAAAGTTGATTTATGTGCTGCTCGAAGTAGGTACTGACGTGTACTGAGGTAGGTAGGTACCTATTACATCCTCCACTTAAGACATTTCTCAAATAATTTAATCCAAAAAAGATTCCAGTGCTTGAGGCCGCTAGGTTATAAATGCCAAATGCAACGATATAAGTTAGGTTTTTTATTGGGATTTACAAAACTGAAAACGCTCTCTGGTTTATTACATAAGTAGGTACCTACACAAAAGAAAGGAAAATTTTCAATGACTGTAAAATACCTCAAGGTCAGTTTCTAATTTTGATTGGCTGTAAAAAGTGTGTGTATTGGAAATCGCTTTGCGATGAGAAGCTGCTAGGTAGGTATGTATTGCATTTGTAATGATTTTTAAAAATGTGTTGAATTTAGTCTCGGTTTAGTTATGTAGGTACCTATTAACAAACAAGCTCTGATCTTTGTCAAAGCTTGTCTGTTAATAATCTTTGTCTTTGTTGAGTGTTAACGATTTGGTAGATTAGGTAGGTACCTACTTACACAATAAATATGATTGTATTTCAATCGCAAGTATATTTATTTTATTTTTCCGTTTTAAAGTTTATTTTTCTCGACTACTTAGCTGTTTTGTACATATTTATTTTTGTTACTTGTGGGAAATATGGCTACTGGCGAACCACCCACTAAAAAATGGTAACGCGCTGAAAGCAATACTTCATGAGTGGTGTGGAAACTTGCATTCAATCTCAGCTGTGGTGTTGAAAATATGCATATAAAAACCTTCTACTTTCACCCCCTTAAGAAAAAAATGTCTACGCCAATGAAAAACATTGTGTAGGTCAGGGTTACCGGTCGTTCAACTATACAAACATATTGTACGAACTGTAAGATCCTTAAATAATTCTTCATGTTTCACAAATTTATCTTCTAATGTTTGTATACTTGTATAGCCTTATCCTAAATAATGTTGTAAATACCTACTTCCAATCTGTTTTTTGAATCAGAAAAGGAACGTCAGCAGTAGTTTCACCTGGCATTTTAATTTTTTTTGGAACTAAAACAGGAAAACTGATGGCTAGGAATCTCATTTTCTATATCATCTTCGACCTATCTGTTGCTGTTGTTATTTGACGAATCTCTTGTTGTAGAACCCTAATATTAGAACACCCTATTGAATAATTTCATGACCAAATTCTTGCAAAATGCCAATTTTTATGAAGGACCATGTATGTCTTTCCTATATTTTGTTTTTTAATTCATGTCTTTAGATTGGTGCATTTTCAGACCAAACTGAACCTGTCACTAACAGTTTACTTTAAGAAATATTATTTTTTTGATAAGGTGGCTTTTCTCGTTGTTGCGCTAATGTCAGTTTAACAGGCTTTTGGGCAAGACATGTACTCCTACCATGGTTTTAAATGCGCCGTTGCTCTCGTCGAAGTTCTACTATCAACAGAGTAGTAGAACGCTTAGAGAATAAGCGCAGGGCAGAAAATGGTAGAAAATCAAAAACTACTGCTATTGATGAGAGATTTCTTCACGTACAAACATTGCGGGATCGCCATTTAGTCATTTTATCTACAATTTGCTCAAAAAATTATGAGAAGTGAACTTCTCTAAATGCATAATGATCAATGTTGATTGATCGCTGATCGCTGATCGCAAATATTAAAACTGTGTACATGGCATAAGATCTGCCAAGGAGGACCAGTTAGCTTCCCAAGAATATATTTAGATTGCCTTAGAATGTCCTCCTTCTTGAAAACAAGCATCTCGAATATAGGTATACCTACACAGGTGTTACATGCCAAATTATTTATTGGTATTAATTATTGGAATATTTTTTTTTAAATTGCAGGTATCATTAAAATGATTCCCATACTGAATTTTTTGGTACACTATAAATATATTGTATGCCTCAATTAATTTAAGACAGTTGAATCGAGCCATGACCTGCTTTGTGCAAAAATACATTTCAAAATAACTCCACAAACACAAACCATAATAAAACAGTAATAGGTATAAGTAAATATGGTAATGAATAGCCTGGAGTCCGGTAAATATAATTCCCATGGTAACAATGAGAAGCGAGTTACATTTAGCAACATTTTAATAACCAACCAATTTTATTACGATAATACGATAACAAGACAATTCTGTTTCACATTAGTTTGTTGCATGAATTAAAATTAGTAAAATGAGATAAGTAAGATCGCGCATTGTTGGTCTGGATTTCGAAACTAATCCGCTGGTTCGCGGGAAATAAGACGATTGTTTCGTATGGGTTTTACGTTTTACAATTATTATCATGACTATCTGTAACTAGTTGTTCGCATTGTTTTACATGGGCGTTAGAGAATCCGACGGTGTCATTATTACTGCTAGGAAACGTATAGATTTTACCTCGTAAATTGCATCAAAACAAATGAAATATTTGGAAGACTCATTAAATCTACACTGCTTGCCAATAGGTTGGAATAATTCAAAATTTTAATGTAATTTTGGATGCATATATCTCCTGAATAATATGGAATATCAGAATGCGGTTTTCAGCACGTTATTCGAAATTTCATTGGTAATAAATGGTCTGAATATCATATTATTTAGAACACATAGGTACCTATGCATCCAAAATTACATTAAAATTTTGAATTATTCCAATCTATTGGCCAGCAGTGTAGTAAAAAAAGTAATAGCTATATTTCTCTTGAAATATTTTTCACCCGCTCCGATATCGTAATATCCTTTAAAAACAATCCAAAGCAAACGATTTATTTTGTCGATTTTCGCATCCCGTGTGATAAATACAACGCTTGAGGAATTTTTATATGCAATTATACCCTGAGAAAAGAAAGTAAGCCGTTAACAGTTGCAAATAATGAATGCACATGTAAATCTAATTACGGATAGAACTTGGAAGACCACGTTTCTATTAGCCAACTCAGATGTGAAGATTTAGCTATGAGTCTATTAATTGTTATTGCTAATGATAATAACGAATGTGGTGAACTAATATATAGCGTTTACATTTGCGGAAATTATCTACTGCAATCGTTCTAAAATTTAAATAAACAACATAATTGATATATTATATAATTAAATGCTATGTTAATATCGTGCATGCCCTCCTCTACTTTGCATTACCGTATTCATGCGCTTTTTGGCATGCTAAATATACAATTTTCATTAATATCCTAATATTCTCCCACTCTATAATCCAACAGTTGATTGTTGCTTATAAAATGCTCTAGGGGACTTAAATCGGGACTGAAATGTGGAACAGAATATCAATAGAATCCAACTAGTAGGTTACAAAAGGAACAAATTGTATTACATGTTCAAGTACGATGCTTTCCAAACAGGATCACTTCGTCAAACATGCTCACGTCCATCTGGAGAACTAACCCGCGTTTCATTAGAGAATAAAACGAGTTCCGCCGTGGCGGAACGGGAAGAAATCCTAGTAGGTCCGACGCGACGGGCGAATGAAGCATCATAACATACTATAAATATATGATAGTTACAGCCACAAAACATTCTTGCAATACATTTTCCAAAATAAAACAAAAATATTGGTTTTTATAAGTACCTATATTTATTGGACACCCGAAATAATAATAATAATAATAACGTTTATTTGCATAAATAGTAGATTATAAAACATGAACAATGTATACCTATAGGTATAAATGTTAGACAGTATTAATAACTAGCTAAATTTGAAAACAAACAATTTAAATTCATAATAATACGCAACAATAATAAAGTACAGTAAACACATAAACACAAGTTGCACATAAACAAATATACTCAATAAGTGACAACACTTGTTTTGAGTTAAGAGGAACAAAGATTATGAAACACGGTTAAAAATCAATATAAGATGAATAATATAATATACTACTAGTATGAATCACAATATAGGGTCACGAGTATTTACGAGTTACGAGTGGTTACAAGTAGTACGAGTATATACGAGTAGTTAGTACAAAAAATCTCAATGTTTCAGTTATAAAGATTATAAGGTAGTATAAGTTCCTGTATAATTTCGACAGGAACTGTGTTATAAATTTTAGGAGCTAGATATTCATAAGATCGTTGTCCAATCGATGTTAACATCAAAGGTATCGTATGGATGTGTTTTTGTTTAGTATTGTAGGTATGACCCGGCAATGATGTTATGTTATTTTTTACCCGGTGATACTTTATGTTGAGATTGTAATAGTACAATTGTCTAATATCAAAAACATGTACCTCTTTATATAACAGATCACTATATAGGGTGTGTTAAGTCTTTATGTAGTAATATTCTCAAGAATCTTTCCTGAATAATTTCCAGAGGACGTAAATGAGGACGTAAAGTGCACTGCCCCACGGTAATATACTGTAGCGTAAATGGCTTTCCACCAAGGCATGATAAAGTATTCTTAGTTGTTGTAAGTTAAAGATATTTCGTAAGTATTTAAATCTATAGAGTATCGTCTGTTGTTTTCTTATAGTATATTTTATATGTTTATCCCATCGTAAGTGCCTGTCAATGACAATTCCTAAATATTTAATTTCTGTTGAGGACATGATGATATCTTCCTTCTTATGAATTTCAATTTTTATGTGTGAAAATGGAGGAAGACCAGAAGCGTAGCAGCTAAATGGTAAGTAGTTAGTTTTTACGAAATTTATTGTTAGTAGCTTGTGATCGAACCAGTTTTTAATATCCGTTTTTAAGTCCTTTTCAACATTTATTTTTAATTCTTCCCATGAGTTGGCTTTGAAAAATATTGCAGTGTCATCCGCAAATCCTATAACATCTGCTCTACACAAGGATAGAGAGAATAGGTCATTTATATAGATAGAGAACAAAACCGGACCCAACACTGTACCTTGTGGCACTCCATATTCTACAGGTAGTGTATCACCTATTACATTATTTACTTTCACGCTCTGATGTCTGTTGGTTAGGTGGTAACTTTGAAACAGTTTTAAACTATTACGTCTGATCCAATGTCATCAAGATCAAGTGATTGTAAAAGTAAAGAGTGACTAACTGTATCAAACGCTTTTGATAAGTCAAAATGAAATAAATATTAACAAAATAAAACAAAATATGAATGAATTAATATACAGGGTGGGACAATAGTGCGTCGGACTTCGATATTTCGAGTTCTATGATAGCTATAGAAACTTTAAAAAAATGCAAGTCAACTAAATAAAAAAGTCTATAACTGAAAATTCATATTGTAAAATTCCAACTAGGTATTTTAAATTCAATACAAATTACATGACAATTTATACTAAACTGACTTTATACTTCTTGAATTTGACACTTATTTATTTATAAAACGAAATTGGTTGCCAGTAGCGATTTTGTAAGTACTTCCCTGTACTTACAAAAAATGTTTATTTTTCATTTCTACATTACATAGTTGAAAATATACAGGGTGTTCCAGTTGAAAAAATTGAGAAGATCAATTTAAAAAGTTCTTAATTGAAAAATAAACACTTATTTACTTATAAAACTAAAATGGCCGCAATTAGCCATAGGGAAGTAAGTACTTACAAAAAATGTTCGTTTTTCATTTCTACATCACATAGTTGAAAAATATACAGGGAGTTCCATTTGAAAAAGTTGAGAAAATTCAATTTAAAAAGTTCTTAAGTGAAAAATAATTTTTGGCCACCCTGTACATTTTTAGGAAATGAAAATGATTCAAAAACGTTAATTAGATGTCTCGTAACTGGCATTCACATAAGTTTTTCTTAAAACCCATAATTGTGACTGTAGTGATTTTTTAAAATCCATCTGCAAATTGCATGATTTCAACAAAAAAATTCATTACATCCTAGTGGTTGGGAGATAGTCAATAATAATATAGGAGTGAAAGGACTAGAAAGGGGCTTTAAAAAATGTACTAATATACATAGCCTTTCATTTAAGAAAAAGGCACTTGGTCCTATAATTTTTTCTTGGTTCGCCCTTTATGTTCGAATATAATTTCCAGTCATAGATATTGCGTCAATATTTAACCCTTACAAATTTTTCGACCCAACATTTTAAAGGAAACTACTTGTCTATTTTTTTTTTCTATAAAGCAATGCCTATATCGACCCAAAAAAAGTTATGTAAAAAAAAGCAACAAAAAAAATATCAATCGAAATTTTGTTTTAACATTTTTTCTTTTTGTTTTAACATTTTCGACATAATTTTTTATTTTTTTTTTAAATACGCCAGTAGAGGGAAATTAAATTCTCTACAAAAAGTTTCATATAAAGTATATTAAAATTTTGCTTCACTTGAGAAATGCAGTGGTGTCAAAATAATGCGGATCAATTAAAACCGGATCGATCCAGATCAATAATTCGAATTTTCAAGGTATTTTTGTAAAAAATATATGTAGGTCTGTACAGTATGTATTTAAATAAACTATTTAAGTAAATGCAATATTTAGACTATACACAAAATTTGAAAAATAAAAAGCGTATTCTATAATTTATTTTTATTTATGTTTTATTCATTTTTTAATTTTTTAATTTGCTTTCTTTTAATTTATTTTTTAAATTTATTTTTACTTTTTTTTTAATATATTTATTTAATTTTATCGGCATTTTCCTTATGTCGCTGATTGTTGAGGTCCCTACTGAATATTAAAGGGCTAAAGATCGGCCAGAAATACCGCTCTCTAACGTGTCATAAATCGTCGACTTTTCCTTAAGCATCAAAGTTTTCCGAACCCGTTTGATAAGTCCTATATAGCTTGGCCCTTTAGAAACTAAATACTACTGTGGCATGCACGTGTTCGAAAGCATATATAAAAAACAGGCAAAAACTTGCTTAAAGTATAAAATATGTAGCCAAGTGGTTGAATCCCGATTACCGAGGCAAGCAAAATCCGGATTCCTAAGTATCTCTATGAGGCAGAAAAACGATCCTTATTACTGAAAAATCCGGTGTACTCTATCTCCAATTCCACCGCGTTTTTTTCTTCTTAAATGGCCCATTGTCTGATTCCTTAAATAAAAAACCGTGAACGTCTTAGTTCCTTAGTGCCCCGTTTTTTAGGGCCTACCAATAGCCTATACCCACTAGAAGCCATCCATTAGTAATTTTCCTTGCAGTGTGCTTATGCGGTTACTCTTCAGCAGTGAAGCAATCATTATCTAAATTTCCTAGAAACTTAAAATTATATTGTTCAACCGCGTTTCACAACCGTTACAATTTTGAATGTAGATGTAGTATGTGAACAGTAGTTGCAACCATATGTTTTACTGACCTTGCGTTCGCAATAAGTCATCTCGTAAGAGGAAAGTATATGACCTGCCGAGGTGAAGATTTGCTGTTGAAACAGTGCTGGTCCATTATTTATTGTTATAATGGGTACGAGTTTTTTAATGCCATTATGCCACACGGTGAACTAGCTAGACATTTTTATTGATTTGTCCCATCATGCTATTTGTCCATTAAAGTATAAAAGCTTATATAATAGCGTTGGAAGAAAGGCAAATACTTTTGGAGTAGGTATAGCCTTTCTAATCGACTGAATCTGTGTTGTATGTAAATGCACTGCTCACCCAGATGGAAATGTTTATCAATCCATAAACCGTATATGGTAGCCTGCATTATCTTCAGATTCGAACCTGATTGATCTAATTTGAAATGATGCAGAAAATATCGATATTCGACACAATATTTTGGACACCCTGTATAAAAAATGTCATTCTAACCAAGGAATAATCAATACAATGTCAAGAGTGTCTTTCACTGAATTCAGTGCTTACGGGAAAAATACAATGCGACAGACGTAAGCGGACAGTGTTCGAAACTCTAAAATTAAGTATTGTATCTTTAGATTTCGCAATTTTTAATTTTTATCAACAGATGGGTTATTCAACCGATGTTACTTCAGTCTTCAATACTTCAGTGTTACTCCATTCCGCATTTAAGAAATCAGGAAAGTCTCAGTTGAAGTTCCACAAGGTACGGTGTTAGGTTCAATACTTTTCTAGTATACGTATTAGCCGCATAATTTTTATTGTTATCTCATCTCCTATGCAGATGATACTGTCATTATATACACAGGTACCTGCAGGGATGTATATATAAGACTAGAACAAGAACAACATACAAAAACATATAAATATGGTTAAATTATTTAATCTACTCACTTTAAATATTTCTAAAACTAAATTTTTAACTTTCATACTTTTCAGCACTTAAGATAGAAAGAAAATGTCTACTTCATCATAAAAAGGCGTTGACAGCTCATTTATAAATTTTACACTCTAAGAGAAATGTTAACACAAAAAAAGAAGCTCACCCTATACTATTTCCTATAGTACATGGAAATCGTACCAAACAAGGGGTGCCTTGCATCAAATGAGGTAGCTCTGATTTTTTATATGTTGTACGTGATGAAATGGTAATGTCAAATCCAATTTTTCCACCTGGGAAGCCCTCCGGATCATTGTTAAATACCCTGCTGGCTGCTGGCCAATGGGTTGGAAAATTTTAATGTAATTTTGGATGCATATCTGAATAATATGGAATATCAAAGTACAGTTTTCAGGACGTTTTTGTAAATTTCTATGGTAATATATGGCCTAAATATCATGTTTCTATCGTGCCCAAAAACTAATATACGGGGTGTAAACTAAACCCCTCCAACAAATCAAAATTTCATTCTTACCGAGAATTTAAGAAAACCAAAATCGAGATAAAATTTTCATACCAGGGTAGCCTATAGACCATTTAAAAAAAATGAATTTTGCCGTTTTTTGATATCTCGCTTATTTTCGAATATACGGGCGTTTTATTGAAATTAGGAAATTTTTTGAAAATATGTTTTGAAAAAATTTTTTTTGCCGAAAATAAACGCCAAAAATTCGTTTTTAGGCAAAATTTTCTTTTTTTGCCTATAACTTTTTTTTAAGCCAGAGGGAGTTATAGGCATTGTTTCATAGAAAAAAAAGTAGACAACATTTCCTTTAAAATGATGAGTCGAAAATTTTGGGTTAAAAATTGACCGATATATGGCCACTCGAACATAGCTTTTTCATAAATAAAAGGCCATACGGCTACGAACACGTGGACACGTTTTTACGTGACAATGTAACTGAAGAAGAAATAAGTTCTTCATCAGAATAAATTGCAGCTGGTTTGGCTGAAGAAACTCCTTAAATGAACTGGGGACAATGACCTCCTGTATATGTCCTGAGAAAATACCTCCTGTATATGTGCCACTAATTTTTCAATGTGTTGATGAACTTCAGTGACCATCAGCTGATCATATTTTGTGTCTGGGTAGGAATTAAGCTGTATATATATATATATATATATATATATATATATATATATATATATATATATATATATATATATATATATATATATATATATATATATATATATATATATATATATATATATATATATATATATATATATATATATATATATATATATATATATATATATATATATATATATATATATATATATATATATATATATATATATATATATATATATATATATATATATATATATATATATATATATATATATATATATTGCTAATAATAATATAATTAGAGATGATTTGTGAGTGATTCTAACACACTGTAATGTAGCATAGTGTTTTTGAGTTCCACTGAATATTTTTGCCACAGAAGAATTGCGTAAGAATGCAAACACAATAAAGTTAGTAGGTACGTTAGTGAAATTCCCAAATTATAATTTACCAGCACTAATAGACTAATATATACCTAACAAATAAAATAAATAAAAGATAAAAGTAAAACTTGTTGTTGACAGTTTCTTTTATACCTACTCGCCCAGCAAAATTCGTTTTCTGCCATGGGAACGATAATTAGAAATGTACATGAGGTATTCTTTATATACTGATTATAACAATTTACAAGATCCTCAAACTATGAAATATACACTAGTAGGTATATAATATGTAACTTTCATCTGTAAATTAAAATAACGTATATCGATATAGGCACAACGACACGAGAATCTTTCAAGACACGAAATACAAGATAACGAAAATGTTACTAATAGTTGACATGCAAAACTTGTAAAAACCGCTATTTAACAATTTTGACATTCGATAGTTATACGTATGGATAAAAACAAAATAAGTTACAAATCGATATTAATAATTATAAGGATCCAAAAGATAATTGGTCAAAATTTTATCTATATTTTATACATGTATACAGGGTGTCCCACGGTGACGAGACATTAGACATATTTCAAGGACTACTCCGATTTTAATTTGGAAAATTTGGGCAATAGTGTTGTCGGACATGCCCTTCTCAACTAAAACAACGGCGTCCATCTAACTCTCCCGTTGATACCGAAAGTTGTCGTCATCTTCGTTATTTTAAATGGAACACCAGAAAACAAATTAAAAAAAAATGTTAAACAGAATTTCCATGCTCTCTTTTGGCTGGCACTGCCTGAATGGTGATTGCTTCAATGCAGATACCTTCCAGACGTTTTCGCAACACATCAAGTAATTCAGAAAATCGGGACCACACGCAGACGAAAACATTTGCAGGTTATCTCCTGCAAAAAATACCCATTGATAGACTTTGCATTTCTAAAAATGATAAAAGAAGTAACGCGCCATTACAGATAGCAGCCAGTATGTTGTATCAATAATGTTCGATCTCTCAAAGGCTTTTGAAACTGTAAAAATTACTTGGTACAAAAAACCCTACAGTATGGGAATAAGAGGTGATCTATTATCGTGATAAACTATTATATTGAAGGGAGAACGCTAAAGGTTGAACTTATCATGTTATTATGAATATCATGTTTGGAATTCCTCAAGGATCTGTTTTAGGGCCATTACTCTTTATTTTATACAGTAACAACGTCTCAAATTATGTAACAACTGATCTTGTATATAACTGTAACCTTGTACTGAACACCATTGAAAAACTATATATAGATATAGGTTAAAATACCATCGAGCAAACATATTGAGCATGTATGTTCTCAGCTTTACAAAGAAAAATATCGAACTTATTTAGAGAGACACAAACGTTTGCAAATATATTATAACTCGATTAATATTTTTTTAATCTACAGTTTAACGGACAACATTATTATTTTGTTCGAACTGTAAAAACTGCCTACTAAACACATTTCAATTCTGAAATAATAAATCAAAAAACAATTGCCAATGCTAGAATAATGCACAATAATATTCAAAAGTATAAGATACTATGCTTCTAAAATTGATATATTCTGAGAAAATTTAAAAAAACTGATTTAAAACATTTATTTTTTATTTTAACGATATGTTTTTATTTAATTAATTTAACACAATAAACAAAAATCTAAACAATAACAAAAAAAAATTATTACAAAACACGTTCGAATTGTTGTATATTTACTTCGAGACATTTAAAAATTCTTTCCTGGACGAAAAAAAAAGTGCTTCGAGGATTTGTGCACGACGAAAATCTGTAAATCTTCAATACTCTGCACTGGTGTTTTATAAGCACGGGATTTTAAAGTTCCAAAATGAAAAAATCTAAGGGCGTTAGATCAGGAGATAGAGCCGGCCAATCCCATGGTCCTAAGCGCCGTAACCAGCCGTAACCGCCGTAACCAGCGATCATCAAACATGTCGAAGCACCATCCAATTGGTACCAACATTTCGGCAACTGGTTCAAGGGCAGGTTCTCCAAGAATTCCTCAACGGTACCGTGTAATAGTTCTACGTACTTAGCGCCATTTATATTTTCCCGGTACATCGTGAAACTTAATTTGTCTTCTTTCAGCAAACAGAACACATTAATCTGAAAATTTTTGTTGGAAATTTCCGCGTATTCACTGTCTCTTCTCTATTAAATTTGTCTTCATCGCTCCAAATAATATCGCGCAAAAAATTGGGGTTTTCTTCAATTTTAACTAACAATGCTTTTGACTTAATTTTAATTTTTTTCAGAAACTCTTCTGACTGATTGATAACCCTTTAAAATGTTAAGAATATGGCAAAAAATTACTAATTTATATCAATTAGTTTTGAAGATAACCACAATAAAGGAAGACGCTAAATGCTAGAAATTAAAAAAAATCATAACTATATAACTCAAAAACAGTTGGGAATCAAGATAGGGTTGTATTATCAAACTTACCTTTAATATCGATGAAGAATCTAAAAACGTAAAAAAATGGGGTGGTTTCATTTAAAATAACAAAGTTATAACCGGAAGTGATAGAAATTCAAAGCGATAGGTATTCAAATTCAGTCCGGAAATATGCCTAGAGGGTAGGTTGACAAAGATCACCCTGTATACCAAAACTACATAAATCAAATATTCCATTAAGACCTATTGTTTCATTCAAAACATTTATAGAGACAAGAAAATTTAATAACCAAGAAAAAATTTTCTCTTCAGATATAATTTCATTATATACCAATATACCAATAGACCTTGTCAAAAATATAACAAACGTTGGAACGAAATGAAAAATTATACTTCTTTACCAATAGAAGAGTTCTTATATGGCTTAGAACTCACATTAAATTGCACATTTTTTCAATGAAATAATACATATTACAAACAAACATATGACTGAGCAATGGGTTCACCAATATCAAGTACAATCGCAGAATTAGTACTAGAAGATTTAGAAAAAAACATAATTCCAACATTAAACTATAAAATACCATTTTTCAACTGTTATGTTGATGATGGCATAACTACATTTCCAACTGAACATAAAAATTCGATTCTAAATAAATTTAATAGTTACCATCCAAAAATACAATTTACAATTGAAAACGAATCAGAAAATAACATAAATTTCTTAGACTGAACTCTTTTAAATAATAAAACTGAAATATTAACAAAATGGAATACAAAAACAACATGGTCTGGTATATATACTCAATTTCAACTCAAAAAACCCTTACAACCATAAAAAACTAATAATTGGCATTGCAGACAGATCAATGAAACTAACGTCTGTCATTTTTTGAAAAGAATGCATAGAAAAAGCAAAAAATATTTTAATAAATAATAACTATTCTTTTTCTCCAATCAACAAAATTTTCAAAAACAGAATTCATAAATACTACAATTCTCAACCTCCAAGAATCGATGCAACTAATACTCATAAAACATATATTGCCTTGCCATATTATACCACAACTATCAGAAAATATTTCAAACATTTTAAAAACATGATATTCACACAGCACACAAAAATGTAAACAACTTAAAATTCCTTTACACAACATTACACACTGTATATACGAAATTCCATGTAAACAATGTGATGAAGTCTACATTGGTCAAACAATGTAACTTCTTGAAGAACGGTTAAAAGGTCACAAATATTTTGCTAATATTAGGTACAGCTCTAAAAAAACATTCTAATGAAACATGTCATCAATTTAACTGCGAAAACACTGAAGTTATTAATAAAGAACAAAATTATAAAACACGGCTAATTATGGAATCAATTTATGTTCAAAAAAATCCTAATGCGTGTAGTAATCAAAAAGATACAGAACATCTTTCTACAATCTACAATTTGATAATATAAAAATATTGAATGAATTAACAAAAAAACATATATTTCTATATATAAACTTATATACCATACATACCTACCTACTTACGATAAATATACATATACATAATATTAACATAACTAAAGTTAGAGTAATAATAAAATATAAAATAGCCTAAGTTCGTAAGGTTTCTTGACTGTTCTTCCCTCTGATACTAATCGAACAGTCTAGTAACCTTAAAAATTAATTAAAACTGTCATTTTTGTCTATGTCAAATATGTCATAAATAAAATCCTCTTTTGAAAAAAGCCCAAAAAAGGACCGAAACGTTAAGTAATATAATCAGTCGTATTATTTGTTATAACGTTTAGATAATATTTCCGTTCATATGTAATAAGTATTTCCAAATGGTGAATGACATACGAGTTATACAATATTTTTCGTTGTGAATACTTTCCTTAAGTAAGGACAGGACGCATTAAACGCAGTACCTACTTCCGGTACGACATAGACAAAACTAAGTTGTAATTACTGGACGTAGACTTGGATAATTACAACCGTGAAGTAGCCGATGAGAACAAATAATAATAACATGAGGCAGCAAGAAGTCAAAAATAGTTGGCCCACACGCGTTTTGAACTTTTTCACCCAAGTAGACGTACGTAATTGTAAAATAGTAAAAGTAATTTTTCTTTTGTGAAGTGAATGTAAAAGCTCCGCGATGCTTCTTTGGTGTGAATCTTCATCGTCTAGTGGGAGAAAACACTATTTAAATCAAATGGGATGAACAACAGGTATCATATGATCAACAGTTAGTGCAATTACAACATGAAACCATTTGTGGTACGTACATTTTTATATACATATGCTTATAAATAAGACTAGCTTAGAAAGTGACAGTGAACAGTGGACGATTTTGGATTTTTTAATAAGTTACGATTAGGTGAAGGGTTTTGGATTTTTTTAATACTGCTCTACAGTCTTTTTAACACAGACAGAATTTAAAAAAACATACCAAAATTTTTTTTCGTTAAGCGACACGCTGAAAATATATTTTTTATAAAAAAATACCTACTGGGCAAGTATTTTTTGTCGGGATTATTGGCATAGGATATTGCCTAGATCTTTATAGTGTCATAAAAGCAAGAATAATATTTATTCAAACCACAACTTTGTATTATTGGCTAAAACCATGCTGTAAAATATTGTTAAAAGTAGATACAAGTATTTTATTTGTTTATACAGAATATAAACATCGATTTGTTGCGTAAAAATAAATTTAAGGACGGTTCGGCAACGGTCTAAAATAATATAATTATTATTAAAACACATTTACTTTGAAACTAACATTAAGCCAGCAGCCAGCAAGTGAACTAATATATAGACTTTGCTAAATGTCACTTTGAAATAAAATGGCAAAAGCGACAATTTTTCAAATCACAAATAATATTAAGTATCGCCTCTCAGACGGTTATAGCTGTGTGTGCTTTCAAAAACTACCCTTGCCGTGAAGGGATTTTAAACATCTCAGTAGGTAAAGTGAAAACCTTGTCAACATTCTCTGTTGCTTAAGTTAAATGAAACAAGTACCCACCAAAATGTCGAAATATCAAAACCTTCTCACCTACGACCTGTCACTGGTTCCTTGTATTCACTCTGTAGGATGATTATTAATCCCATTAACACAATAACCTGCATTTTAAAATTTACATAACATTTCAAAACAATTTAATAAGAAGAAAATTCAGATACATATGTATTATTACTGAAATCTGCATAATTCCCACGCTTTCACAATTTTTCCCACGACTCAAAACAATCAAATTCGGGCAATAACCGAGCTACATAGATGGTCTTAAAAACAGCACGATTAATTATACTAGATACCTGACGATGACCATGCAGAAACATCTTAACGCAGATATAAACATTGCAAATCACTATTACCTATTATTAATCCCAAAAAATCTTTGCTGTTGTGTAATCAGTTGCAGTAATAGTTTCTTTAATTGTATGCCTTACAGTTTTAAAAAATCGCAATGGTTCCACATAATCAAAAAAGTAAGTCAATTTTGACTCAACTTTCGAAAATTTACAAGTTTTAAAAATGTCATAGTTCGTACCTAAGTACATTTTAAGTCATATTGAATAATTTAATCTATACGTTATTCAATAAGTAATCGATACATTAGTCTATTAGCTTTTAAATTAATGAAATACTTGCACAAAATCAAAATAACTCATTCTATGTTGCTAATTGATTTTAGAGTCATTGCTTTTTACTTTAATGTTTAATTCCGAAAGTTTCGCTTGGTAAAAAAGGCCATAAAAAATCCAATCGTGTCTATCTAATGTATGCAACAAGCAACAACATTGCTGAATTCTAAATTGGGGATCTACCTAGTACTTTCTACGTCTTACGGCGTTTATCTATAAGGTCAATAATAGAAGGGTCATGGGAGGAGGTAAATATGTGGGTGAGGAAGAGATCAGTGTCGATTAGAAGAAAGTAATGTTTTGTTATTTACAAACGTGATTTGTTTACATGGTAGATTAAAACGTGTAGATACCGCATAATAGGCTTATAGTTTCTCCGAGTCATGTTAATGGTCAATCATCTTCTATCGAATAAAACAATTAAGCGACAGTAAAAGTTATAGTGCTAGGCTATAAATTACTTTTCACTGTGATGCCTATATATATTGTATCTCATTTTCAATTAAATGTACATTAACTATCCCCGATATAACTCAACATCCTCGATATAACTTCGGTGGGTTTCCTTCAAATGACACCAAATAAAATAATTATTAATCTATGTTTTCTTACAGTTATTGTCTGCAGTTGTGGCCCTGGCCAGTGCTAGGCCTGAAGCTGGCTATAGTTACAGTCCCCCATCTTCATCTTACGGTGCGCCATCCGGTGGCGGCGGCGGATTCTCTAGCTCCGGAGGCGGATTCGGTGGAGGGATAGGAGGAGGTTAGTCGCCCTTTTTTAAATCGAGATTTCTTGGCATTTCGAAAATACTGTTGCGTCATCTGTCGCACTTTGTAATCTAGACTCAAAAGCCTATTTGTTGGCAACGCATTTGGTAGAAATCATCGTGCATTGAGCTTTTGTATGCATATTGTACGTAATATCTTTGCTGTAGCATTATAATCTTGATAGAAACATTATTATCATCAGACGAAATACCAATAAAAATGAAAACAAATATTGTCAAGTAAATGCCGTAATACATGCGTTTAAAATTTATTCTATCTCACAGGCCATGGAGGTGGCGGCAGCTTTGGAGGCGGTAGCGGATTCGGAGGAGGCGGCGGATTCGGGGCCGGCGGTGGCGGCGGCGGCGGTTTCAGTTCTGGCGGCGGTGGAGGATTCGGAGGTGGTAAGTGTATAATATTCTCTCGTAGAAACTCGATTACGATATAACCCCTGCACTAGGTCTTGGAGGTGGATTCGGAGGAGGCGGCGGCGGCGGCGGCGGCGGCGGATTCGGAGGTGGATTCGGGGGAGGATTCGGAGGCGGTACTACCGTCCAAAAGCATATCTACGTCCATGTCCCACCACCAGAGCCAGAAGAGTTCAGACCACAAAGACCTATCTCCGTTGGTCAGGCTCAAAAGCACTATAAAATCATCTTCATTAAGGTTGGTATTATAATTCATGGTGTTATCGATTACTTTCATACTGACTTCGCGTTGTTTAGGCTCCAAGCGCTCCAGCGCCAACCGCCCCAGTAATTCCATTGCAACCACAGAACGAAGAAAAGACCCTGGTCTACGTTTTGGTCAAGAAACCAGAGGAAGCTCCTGAAATCAGTATCCCAACTCCAGTACCAACACAACCCAGCAAACCAGAGGTCTACTTCATCAGATACAAGACTCAGGTAAGACTCAAGGACAATACAGTTAATCTGATCTTCATTCTTAACACTTCTTTAAGAATGAGCATTATAAACTGTTTGTCACATTCGTGGTTAAATTTCCCAAGGAGCTGAAATTCCGTCAAGGATAATTTATTAACGAATCAATCTCAACAAAATCAATTTCCGATAATAGCGTATTTAAAGTCCTATTTGCAGTTCTTATTCTAACAACGCGTGCACTTTCATTTATTTCGTGAGGCCGTACCAGCAGCAGATAATCACGTAGGTAAAGAGTCGGTATTTCACCTAGGAAAGTGCATGACACTGGGCAGATGTTACTTTCTCCGCGAGACAGTTGAATAGAGAAAATTACCGCAGCTTGAATGTATTGTATCAGGATATGTCTAATTGTTTACTTTGCCTCGAAGCAAACGTATGGAGAATGGGTTATGTTAATTGGTTTTCGGCTTACTTGGAATTAGTGACTTAACGATATGCGTACAAACAGGTATCAGATAATTAATTGCGTTTTATACCAAAAGGCATGTATGAGAACTAGACAGAAACACCAGAATGAAACTGACAAAATCCACAGCCAACGCAGAAGCACGAAGAGGCTAATTTGATATACCGGCGATTTTATGATTACTAATTGAAATTTATTTTGCAGAAGGGAGCCGCCGGTGGTGGCGGTGGATTTGGAGGCGGAAGCGGGGGCGGTTTCGGAGGCGGTAGCGGCGGCGGTTTCGGAGGCGGTAGCGGCGGCGGTTTCGGAGGAGGTATCGGAGGAGGAATCGGAGGAGGAATTGGAGGTGGTAAGTAACTTAATTTTTTCACCAATTTAAAGTTACGTGAGCTAATTCAAAAGCAAGTCATTAATTACATAAACTCGTAGGAGTAGCATAATAATTATGTATTTCGATAAACCTACAATTATTTGTACGGAAAATTTCAAGCCATTATCTACATATCTCGTGTGAGCATCTTGTAAGCTATCGGTGGTTATATAATTTTTATATAAAGATACTAAAAAAACTTTTACGAGCACTTCCTTTACTATTAATATATATTTCCGGCATTATATTTAATTTAATTAATAATATTATGCAGCAAAGACTTGAGATTTTATTTCATAATTTTAAAGAAATTTGTTTCAACCAATTTTTATTAATTATTAAGATAGGAAACTTTAATAATACCACCTTAATATTTAATATTTTTTTATTAAATAAACAGAAAAATAATACATACAAACATACTTTGCTAGAAGATGATAAGTAAAAAAAATACAGTAAAATACAGTACAGTAAAAAAAAAACAACAGTCATTCGGGCCTTATTAAACAGCTATATAGGAAATAAGGCCTGGTCTTTGTTACCTTACTTGTTTATTTTAGTTTGATTGCATGGTGTTCCCTCTTGTTTCAGGTCTTGGTGACGGCGGTCACGGAGGCGGCATTGGCGGGGGAATCGGAGGCGGTCACGGAGGCGGTAGCGGCGGCGGTATCTCCAGCAGCTACGGCCCACCTGGCAAAACCGGCGGCCCATACTAAGCAAGTACCAAGTTACCTCTGCAACGGCTGACGGGCTCACGATCAGCCGCTTGCGCCCCCAAAAGTAAATGAAATGGTGATGACGATTTGTCTGCGAACGCAGGCAAATTAACTTTTATGGCTGCCTCTGATAAAATTTCGGAATTCTGTTTTTAAGACTAAAAAAAAAGATCGCCGTATTTGCTCGGGGAATTTGGTGGTTCTATCAGGGGCGTTTCATGTTGTAAATATCGTGCAATATAATAATATTACGTTATATATTTTATATTTTTGTATATTTTTTATGAATACGGTGACAAATAAATGTATTTTTTTAGTATAAGTCATGTTTTTTTACTCCCCAAGATATTCCTGAACGCTATAAATTTTCAAAATATGGTTTCGTCAACGTTTGCTTGGACATGTTAAAGATTTAATATGATTTCGTAGTCAGAGAGTTTTTAGTGTGACGAAGTAAGAGGAAAAATAGTTCCTCTCATTTTGCTGACAGTTACTAAGCACCAAAGTGTCGCTTTATCTGCCTAGCCAGGCAAGGGATTGGTTTCTATGGATACAGCTCATCAATTGTTTACACAAAACAAATATCCTCATAATATCTCCATGGTAACAAAGCATAAGCTCGATAACCACGACTTTATTATCTAATATGTTTTCCACAATATTTCAAAATTGTTATTAATTTTAAACAGTCATCGAAAAAATTATATATACTCTTTATTTAGGATTTATCTTTAGGATTTAGTTTTATAAGCTTACCTTATGTTTTTTGGGTCTTTGATTCTGAATTTTTCAGACTTCCTACCAAAATTTTCTACCGGAAATACTGCAAATTTTTAAAAAGTGGCGCCAAAAAAAAAACGATTATTTTACAACAATTCTCCGAACCTCCATCGATTTTCAAGAAAATTTGGAATTAAGCTCATCTTACCTTTAACTTCAAAAGTGACATTTTCCCAAATTGTGCTTTTTGTTTTTAAGGGGTAAAAACTACCTCTTCGTTAAAAAAAATAGAAAAAATGCAAAAAAGAAAAATACGTATTCTAACCAAACTTTTGGATTACGTAAATAATACTAAAATAAAGTAATTTGTAAAGGGATAACGGTCAATATCTATTCTGGTGGGAATGGCGGGGGTTTTAACGCTCATTTTTTTCTCAAAAATGTAGGTGCCCACCGTTTTTGCATCGTATCTCGCTTAGTTATAACGCAATATTAAAGCAAAACCACTCATTTTAAAGGTCTTTCTAAGTACTACAAAAAATGTTCCATAAGTTTTTCTCGAAAAATACATCAGTATTCCGTTATTTAACGTTGAATACTTCGAACAAAGTTATAACTCCTTTTATTTTGGAACTAACGCATTCATAAAAAAACAGTCTTTGGTTTCTTACAAGCTTCGTTTTTGGTCTTTACAACTTTTTGGAGAGAACGCGAAGTTTTCGAGGTATTCCCGAGAAACCAGAAACATGCATTTTTAACGTTTTCAATCGCGAATAACTAAAAAAATATCGATATATCGAAAAAACTTTATATATTATTTTTTACATAGAATTAATCCCGCTATCCTTTTCGGAGTTATTTTCAGTGAAAAATTTCTACCCTCGAGAAGGGGTGGCATCCACCCTCAGGATAAAAACAAACAGATGTCACTTTTGCTCATTGAGCCATCCCTGACCTACTCACTAAATTTCACGTCAATCGGTAGAGGTTCAAAGAATTCGGAACGGAAAACCTTCAATGACTGCACCTTTAAGTTTGATCTGTCAAAAAAGCGTTTAGCAACCCTTTTTTGTTTATTGTTTTGTATATTTCAAGCCATTTTCCTATATAAATTGACAAAAATTAAGTTAATTTGAAAAAAAATCATTTTTGGCGCAATTTTTTTCATAATAGAGGTATTTGCGGTGAGATTTTTTGGCGGGAAGTGAATAATTCAGAATCAGCGACCCAAAAAACAAAGTTAGCCTATAAAACTAAATCCTCCTATTTTTTCCAGGTAAGCCATTTTTTAGTCTCTATTGACTGGAGTAATATTTAACACGGTAAAATAGTATAGTAAGTATAGCAGCATTTCATTAGAGGATTTTTCCATGCGCGTGTACAAATTCTGTATATCTTCTAGTTTTAGGTTTTAGGTTACAGCGTTGCCACAGGTGGCTCGTTCAAGTTATAAGATACTCGGTGGCTCCACTTTGTTAAATTTGGCTCTATTTAGGCTATAGTAGCTTCCGACTACACATTTGTTGAGTATTTCTGAACAGCGTTGGAGTGAAACGAGTCGATATTCCTTAACGTATCCCCGCTGAAGCAAAGAGAGTTAGTCCGTGGTTATACTGGTTATATTTATTCTATGATCTGTGACTAACACTTTTCTATGGTTATGCATGATGATGATCTGTGGTTGTGACACCTGAGCGCATTCTTTCGACACTGATCATGAAATTAAACGTGTTTTGTTCACAGAACAACAAATCAACAGTTAAATTTTTCAAAACATTTAACACTGATGTTTCACGGTCATGTAATATTTATTCGAAATTTGAGTTACCCATATAATTTTTTATAAATACTTTTAGAAAACTAAATACGTATTGTATTAACCAAGAAATCACTGGGAAATAAACCATTTTAAAATAGCTCGTTTTGGTATGTATTTGGCTCGATTTTTTCACGTGATCTGCCTCGAAAATAATCATGCCTGTGGCAAACCTGTTTAGGTAGTTTTGTGCTGTTCATATTTTTAAGTCGCAGAGCTGCATATTTACGATAAAGTATGCATGTAATGCATACTTTATCGTATAATGCATACTTTATACTAATGTGTGAGACTTCTTATGAGTTTTTCCATCTCGTAAGAACACGACAAGAAAGCGATCATCGAGACTGAGTGGATTTTAGACTTGTCACACAAGTGGCAACGCCCACTAACAGCAGTACCCATGATACAAAGAGAATGGTACGTCGGGTTGCCGAACCAAAATTGGTCAATCGTGCGCATCCATACGTCATGTGAGGTGCTCACATGACGTATTTCTCGCCAACATGATTTTAGGCGCGATTTTTAAAGTTGAAAGTAAATACCCACCTACTGTTGTTTTCAAACGGAAATTCACAAGATTTTGCGTTTTGTGTATACACAGAGGTGGATACGTCAGATACGTGTGAATATTATTATTATATTTGCTACAACAATGCGAACCTGTGCTATGGCGAGGTGTTGTAATTATAGCCGAAACACTAAAGGAAGTAACCTCAAATGTTTTCGCTTCCCCAAGATTGAAGAGCTGCACTGCGTTTTTGTAGCGAATTATCAATGCCATTGATAATTCGATTGCTCGAAAACCATAAGTCCTAGCGTGCTGAATTTTTAAAAGCTGATTTTTTTCATAGTTTTGTCTACATTTCATTCCATATATTCATATATAAATTCTTAATAATTAACATAGCTCTCCGCAGGGTGAAGTTTTTCGTGCACAGATTTGCTAGTAGCGATTTTAAGGGTATTTTTTTCAAAAACGTCTCATATTTTAAAAACTTAATTTGCCATCGGTACCACTGTAATGTCTAGTAGACAAAATTTCATGATTATATCCCGAGCCGTTGATTTATTAGTGCAATGTATGTTTTAAAAAACGTGTTTTTCAAATTATTTCGAGGGTAAGGAAAAAAATAATTTGCTTAAACTCCAACTTAAAACTTGGAAAAACGATAATTTATGGGAACAAAATGGTGTGAAATTGCACCTGCTACTTTGATGTTATATGTGTTGCCTACTTTTAGCAGTCCTTGCGAAAAGGAATGCCATGGGCGATGATGTACCGTTTCCTCCTAAAATGCATTATTTAACTAATAAAATAATCTAGTTACCTCAGGTTTTAATTGTTATAATGGACTAATGCACTTAGGATTTTTTTTCTATTTTTATTATATAAACCTATTAGTACGACATAAATAATCCCAAATTAATTACTACCTGAAAATTTCAATAAGTAGGTACCTAGTTTAGGTAAAAAATAGCGGGTAAAAAATAGAGGTAATGACGTCATTAGTCCCGGAAATTTTACATGCATTAAATTGTCATTAATACACAACGAAAATAAATGGGAAACAAGAATAATATAGGCTTGAAGTAATTCAATTTTAATTATTCCCAATGAGTTTAATGACGTCAGACTGGAAATTTGTTGGGCAAACGGCTGAGAAAAAAAATTCGCAAAGAAATCCATAAACTTATTTCATCGACTACTATCCGATAACGTAGTTATTGAAAATTGGTGTAATAGTCCATTATGAACATTTCTTTTTCACTCTTTTGCAATTCCTTACCCAAAACCGAATACTGTGCCTCGAAATTGGGCACCTATTAACTGGAAGTACCACTGAACAACTCAACTGATAACTGATGGCTGTAAACATGGAAAATTATTTGCCAAAAAATCAACTCGCAGAAATGCAATTTTTAGAAGCAAAAACTGAGCTAGATAACAAAATAGAACAGACTACAATAGCACTGAATTAATTGGTACCTATTGATCGGTACATAGGTAGGTATACCTACTTAATACAAAGATGCTTGTTTATAAAATGAAACTGAAAATAACACCATCGGTATTGGTATAATTCCTCCAGTGGCAGATAAATATATATATGAATTTGTCTCTGATTCCTCTACTATATAGGTACCTATTTCATTCGATATTAGTGTGAGACCAGAGACCTATTATTCATATATCATTGGTCAGACTAGAAAACAGTGACCCTCTTAATTATCCAGATTATCCTTATACACAGCATAACTTTATATCTTATTTAATTTAAATATAATTAAATAAAGTTGTTAGGTACCTACTTACCGACACAACCTGCGTATTTCTCCAGATGGAATATTTTGTCAAATAAAAATTTTGTTTTGCGAAATGGTTGTGATTTGTGATACGCAGATCACTAGTAGTTTGACTTTACTCGGGAATTTTAGCGAATTACGAATTAGAATCACAGCACAAATTTGTATTTATGGCGTGTTAGAATGCTGAAAGTTTAAATAAAGAAATTATCTGCAAATCGCAATAGTAGGTAGTTAGCGTAGTTAGGTACCGACTATAGCAATGATATATGAAGGCCCTTTGCTGTTATATTTCAATACATTTAGAGAACAGTTTTTGTACTTTTGTAGGTAGGTAGGTAGGTACGTACTTGTAATGAGGTGTGTTAAAATGTAGTTGGGATTTCCAATTCAGCAACTCCTATCACAATCATTCAAATGATTATATTTTTTTATTAGGTATATACTAATATAAGGATAATTATAAAGCATCTTTAAACACAAACTACATATATATTTTTAACCTAAACCCACAGTACACAACAACTTCAACGTTTAAATCACAAAACAACTTAAATACTTTAGACTACTTTAAAACCACAGAGGTTATGTTATTAGTATCTATCTGTGGGCAAAACACAAAATCATAGATATCACAACACACCCGTTTTAATTTTAAACGATGTGACTAGTAGTCCGCCGCGGCGGAGCGAAAAGAAATTGTAATAGCTCCGGCGCGAGTGATGATGCATCTTAACGTAATAGAAATTATCTTAAGATCCGCGTATTTTAATTATCTTGTCAATTTAGCAACCTTGTGACACAATTACTGTAACGTAATAATCCAAAAATAGTCTTGGGAAAACAACTTGTCCTCCTAGGCGGACCATACCATGTACACCTATTTCTGTTATTTGGTCAGTCACCGACAGTCTTGGCGCTGAGCTACAACAAAAGTAATTATGACAAAACTGGTCCTCCCTGACAGACCGTATGCCATGTACACGTATATTTAAGTGTGATTAAGAAAAGAGAGTAAAAAAAGGGGCTGCACCTGTCAAACCAGCAACCCCCGGTACCACGAAACTGTAATTAATCAGAACCAATTCCGGCGTTGTGCCGGAAAGCGGCAGAATCATAGATAAGACACGGAGGCAGAATGAACTATGAAATCAAGCGGGCGACTTTTTTTGCATATCTTATTTTTCTCTGTTATAACATTTTTATGCAATAAAAATGGGAATGTTCCCTATTGTGTAATGTACTAAAGATTTGTATTTTATTTTAGTTCTGCAATCGGCCGCCAGAGGTGACATCGCTTATCTTGAACTCCTAGTACGGCTGTAGCCACAGATCAAGCGCCCAATTCATCAGTCATCAGTTGTGCCAAGCAAAAATTGTAATTTTAACGAAATCTAATGTTAAACGAAATTCTTTTTCACCTTTATTTTGTACAAAGTAGGTATCTAGGTAGGTACTATCAACAATATATAAATATAAATTGTAATTTTATTCAAACTATAACGGAAGAAAATTCTGTTTGCGTTTAAGACGAGCAATTTCATGGATAATATCATTAAAATATAATCGTAACGTAACATCTTCATTTCTCTAAGAGCACTAAAACTGTCTTGTTGCATACTCTAGGGCATGATACTAAGGCCTGATCTCCAAACGAGCGTTTACGAGGACGGCGCGGCGTTTTATAGATCCGCTGAATTCCACAGATATGGTCTTCCCCATGTACTACTTTGTAAATGAGGGAACATAACCTAAAAACAACTGTTGTAGTTTGTAGTAACTGTCATGAAATTAGAAAACTCCAAAGTAAAGTACATATAAATAATTTAAATATTATGGAGTCGCCAGGAAGAAAACGTTTAATGATGTTGTTGATGATACAAAATCAAATCAACAACTAATAGGTTATGTCTTTCTTAAAATACGGCGAAAAGTTAAAATTAAGCTGTGATAAAACCACAGCTTAAACCAACTTTTCGGCGGAATTGGCATATTGACTTTGAACCGAAATCGCGCCCTGTGATTGATTGGGAACATTTGTCCGCGTCTGCCAGTCCGCTAAAACGCTCGTTTGGGGATCAGGCGTAAGAGTCATAGATAAGCTAAGAGTACAGTAAGAGTAAGTGTAGTGTAGTAAGTGTTAGTATCATGACTCTAGCATTTACCTAAGCCGAGTCCAAAATTAATAGTACTGCGGGAAATAAGACGCACACGTAAGTCCCAGATTGGTTCTGGTTAACACAATACATTGTAAGCTACGAAACTCCATTTAAAATTATAATAAGGCACACTTGTCAGAGGGAGAATAAGAAACGATTTGGAAATAGCCATACGGATATACCGCAAATTTTACCAAGAGATATTTTTGATGGAGAATATATTATAAGGAATAATTTTGTATTTTTATCAAAGTGTGCACCATTTCTGAGATAATCTAGAAAGCAAACTAGGAAATGACGTCCTAGAGGATAAAGCACACTATTTACGGGTGGTATCTTTTCGATTTAATAATACTGATGGTTTCCTCATTTTTTCAACCAATTTTTGGAACTCTATCAATTTTGTCCGATATATTATTGAACTGTTATATTACTGAATTACTGATATTATTCATCAATTTTGAACCATTGCCGTAGTGTTTGTAGATTATACATATAGCAGTGACATTGTGTTCCCTTGTGATTTCCTACAAAAGTATCTGCATTTCTGGTTGCCTAGCTTAAATCTTCAACACTACTAAAACAGATATTTAGGTAAAATATAGAGGTTGTATTGAAGAGATTTGTGCGGGAGAGATCTATATCTGTTTAGATGTTTTAGATCTATATACATTTAAATATATCTGTTTAAATTTGATACAGTTCTTATTTTGATTTCAGATTTGCAGGTACATAAATTAAAAAAAACTTGCTTGTATATAGCTTTTTATAAAAACCAGTTAAAAAAATAACCATTAGGTACAAGGTAATATAAAAAGGTACACCTAAATAGATACATACAAAAATAACTAGAACTTAAACTTAAAAGTACTACATTTGTATAAAGCTTTTTCAAATTACACTTACATTTGACTATTTACAACATTTATATCATTCACATTGTCGAACAACGTTGCGCGTTAGTAACAACACACATTCTCCGTTAGAAGTAAAGGAACAATGTGGAACGATTTCCTAATCTTACAAGATTATTACATTTGGTCACCGTATTTTTCTAACTAAAATTGATAATATTTATATGAAATCACAAGTGTGGAATATTCACTGGCATTGGAGGTATATTTACAAATTTACTCTCAACGAGTATGTAATTTTTAGTAGCCTGAACGTGCTGGCGCACCGTACTCGCTAGACGGGGCTGCTGCAGGGGCTGCCGGGGGACCGTAAGAGCTCTCGGGCTGCCCACTTCCTTGGTATCCCCCTTGCTCCTTCTAAACAAAAAAAAAATTGTCGGTTATGAAATTTACGTGTCATCAAAAAATTTAAAAATATTCATCCATTTAAAAAAAGCTGCTCATGACGTCATGGAAAAATGGGACAGCTGATGGAAATTAAATTATGTAACTGAATAGAACAAAAATGGTCAACCCCGTATATATTCTGTTTTCATTACCTGAGTCTTGTATCTGATGAAGTAAACTTCAGGTTTGCTGGGTTGAGTCGGTGCGGGAGTTGGGATAGTAATTTCCGGTGCTTCCTCCGGTTTCTTCACCAAGACATAGACCAAGGTCTTCTCCTCATTTTGTGGTTGAGCTGGGATTACTGGGGCAGTTGGTGTCGGTGGAGTTGGTGCCTACAAAATTAAGTATTAATCGGGGAATTAATACAGCTTCAGCACATCCACATGCGAGTGAATAAATTTTACCTTGATGAAGATGATCTTGTAGTGTTTCTGTGCGGGCGCCACGGATATTGGCTTGCGTGGTGCAGGGTAGTCCGTCTCTGGTGGTGGGACATGGACGTAGACGTGTTTGTGGACGGTGGGCTGTTGTACAGGGGCTCCGTATTGCGGGGCGGGGCCCGACGGGTAGCCTCCAGAGGAACTCGGGGCACTTGGGGCGTTGTAGCTGTAACCAGCTTCAGGCCTGGCAAGTGCTACCGCTACCAGAGCAGAGAGTGCCTGTAATACATATTTATCTATTTAGTTCTTTAAATTTGGGTTATCCTAATACCCATCGGGTTATGTGCCTACAAGAACCATCAAGGAGGTAACGGGCAGGGATTTTATACCAGAGGATTGCTTATTTTGTCCGATTTAATAGCCGAGGCCGAGCCGAGGTAGCTATGACGTCACCGCAGTTCACTTTCATGCGGACCTCATATGGCACAGGTATGTATATAAACCCAAGTAAAATACTCAATGCTTATTACAAATATTTGTTTTTATATTTTTTATGAATATATGATAATTATTAATATATTATTATGATTATGTAAAAATTTTGCTGACTTTGAATCTCCTCATGTAATTTTGTACAAGGAAGAGAACCCTATTACAACAAATTAATAGGTTGTAGGCAAAGTTTGGTTGTAGGTATAATGTATACCAAAATGTGTGCGATTATACAGCACCAAAAATGTTTAATTACTTGTTGAATTAATGTTGGCATTGGCAATATTGGAAATTGGCAATTAATGTTGAATGTAAAAATTAATACGACCGTAATAAATACACAAAGTTAAGTTTGATACACAAATGTATAGTGTTCTCAAAAGTTTATTATAATTATTTAAATAGACCAGATATATGGATATCTCTGGTATAGACAAAAGGCCACTGTTGCTCTTATCAAAGTAACGGTGCATGGATATTTTCGGCCAATCAAAGACTAGAAC
>CAXKVY010009232.1:0-12195 GCA_964058915.1 Tetropium fuscum | reverse complement strand
ATCTTGAGCCCGACTAACTTTAGTTCGGCTACCTGACATACCATTGTCTTTGTATCATGATAAGTAGTTCGTTTATCCCCTGTTCAGCAGAGCGAGTAGATCCAAGGTGTAAAATTCATATCGAATATCGAACTGTTGTCACAGCTGTTATGGAGTAGTGCCGCTGTCGTCATCGCCAACCGCTAAAATTTGATTTGTTTAGAGGTTAGTTTTGTAACTTTTTCCAGTCTTTTGTATCTGTATTATTTATTTTAATTATCAGTGATGAGTGATGAGGAACCGAGCTGTTCTAAACTTACTAAAGTGAGTATTAACTTATGTAATATTATCATCGCTCATATGACATATTTTAGAAACGAAAGCTAAAGGATACACAGAAAAAAACTGTAAAGAAGCAGAAAACCGACAAAACTCTTAAGGATAGTACTCCTTTGTGGGAGGAGCATGAACTATTGGCACAACAAAATCATTTAGAACATAATGTTGCCAAGAATATAATAAGGCTATTCTCAGAAGGAAATACTATTCCATTTATTGCAAGATATCGAAGAGACCAAACAAACAATATGACACCAGAGATGTTGAGAGAGGTCAAAGAGTCATTTGAAGAAATATGTCTTCTGAAAGCAAAAATAAACACAACTATAAATTCTGTTACCAAATTGGGTCAGTTAAATACCCATTTAGAAAGGTCCTTAAAGTCAGTTAAGACATTAGAAGAATTGGAGATTATCGTGAGTATTTTCTGGTGATGAGACTATATGAATGCAAGAATTGGAAACAGTTCTCGCTGTTATTCAGAGGAAACTTCTAGCAGTGGCGTCAATATCAGGTGATGGGGACTGGTAAACCAAGTATAATTTCTCATTATATTTTTCAGAATTTTTAAATGTAATATTGATAATGATAATATTGTGTATTATATTCTAATACATAGGTAAGGATATTTTCCGTCAAAACTGGCAAACCTGTCCCCAGTACCTACCTGATTCTTGACATGTTATGACATCACCTCCTTTTACTCATCTACTATATAGTATATTGCTATACGATGCAGCATAGCAATATAAACTGCAGCATAGCAATATAAACCGCAATGAAATACTATCAATTGCACAGGTTTATTCTGAGCACAAAACACTATTGTGAGAATAGCGAGAGCTTGTGGTGTCACCCTAGTTAACTACGGTTCTCGGGCAATGGAATATTGAATGGAAAAGAGCCCAATTCCTTTCAGTATGAACTGTTTGAAAGCCTTATTAGACAGGTGTATCAAATTTTGAAAACAAACAGTGATGTTTAGTGTAAATATTTTCAATAAAAATATTTGTAATAGCGGTTAGCGATATTGATATAATCGATACTTATAGTATATCGCCAGACACTCATATGAGTCAAAAGGCCTTGGACCAAATAAATAGACCACTATATATGAATAAATAAACTTAATGCTATTGGTTTCTCTGATAAACTGCTATTTAAATCATATCTTACCTCTAGCGACAATTTGTTAAATATGAAAGAGTTAAATCCTCCAAATTTACTGTATCTTCAGGAGTTCCTCAGGTGTCCGATCTTGTACCTCTATTATTCTCATTATTTATAAATAATTTACCTGACTTAGTCAACTGCCAGACACTTCTATTTGCTGATGATATGAAGATATTCACATCATTTAATATTACTAATGATTGTTGTTTAATGTTACAAACACAACTTGATATTATTTTTGACTTTTTTGAGTGGTGTATTAGCAATTGTTTGCATTTGAACATATCTAAATATAATGTAGTAACGTCATCCAGGGATATATGGAACACCAGGGGTTATATGGAACGTTCGGTAGTAATTTCAAATTTTCCGCCATACTTTCGAAGTGTCAACTTTTAGACGGGGTTTTCGTGACGGAATATTGCCATCAATGATTGTCACTGCTAAGAAACCTTGCAGTAAATAAATAAAACAACTTTTTAAGTTTTATGATTTTTTTCAAATAAAAAATCAAATTGGCAGATTTGAGTAGTGCAAATAGTCTCATATAGACCAAAGAATGTATAAATGGTAGTGTCGGCCATATGAGGTTTTTTTTAGTATATAGCCTCAACATTAATATGCCGTTTTTTTCGAATTTTTGTACATCGCTCTAGGAAAAAAATCCTTTTAAGTAAAAAATTGCCTTTTTGAGGGTAATTCGGAACGATGCCGAGTAAATTGTTAGTTTTTTATTTAAAAAAAGTATAGAAACAAGAATTTTTACTTATTTAGTTTTAAGATCTTCAGTTACCTAAATAGGCAAGTATCAAAGTTTAAGACTTTCAGTTAAATTAGTGCCAAAGAATTCTGTGTTCTTTTTACAGTAAGTTTTTTATTTAGTTTTAGGTCTTAACAATAAAAATATTCAATTATTTTTATAAATATGTATTTTTTTAAAGGTTAAATAAACCAAAAATCATTAATTTACAACGCTTGTATTTTCATAAGCTTTGAGCAGCTAGTCAAAATTTTTGGCTTTAATTTGTTCCATATAGATTCCTGAAAGGTCTATATGATCTAAACCAGTGATTTCTCATATTTTATGTACAAAAATCTCATTCCATATATCTGACAAAATAAACAAAAATTGAGGCTTCCTTAAAAAGAAAATTGGAATTAGAAAATAATCTTAAAACCATAAGCTACCAAATAGCTAAAAAAATATGTACAAAAAAATTATATCAAAAGTTATTCAAAGAAAATGCTTAAAATCATTCCATATATCCCCGGATGACGGTGTCTTATACATGAAAGTATGAACTAATATATCACGATTACAAATTATAATAGCAATGATAATATTCTTACACGTTGGGATGTGGTAATGGATTTAGGTATCTTCTTTGACTCTGAGTTTACTTTCGTCAAACATGTTAACTCTATAGGTAATTCAATTCGCAATAGTAGGTACATACTTAAATATTTGACATTACATTGCAATCCTTGGTATTGTGTGTATATATATATATATATATATATATATATATATATATATATATATATATATATATATATATATATATATATATATATATATATATATATATATATATATATATATATATATATATATATATATATATATATATATATATATATATATATATATATATATATATATATATATATATGTATATATATATATATATGTATATATATATATATATATATATATATATATATATATATATATATATATATATATATATATATATATATATATATATATATATATATATATATATATATATATATATATATATATAATCCTTGGTAGTGGATAATAGTTGGTAACTTGTGATATTCAGATCTGTGCCTTTTATTTTTAGTATGCACCTTTTAAACCAGGAGGCAAAAGAACACTTGCTGAACGAGCTAAGGAATTAGGTTTAGAAGATCCTGCAATGAATATACTCAACAATATTCAAGTTGATTTATACCAATATATCAATCCACAGAAACAAGAGATAAGTAAACTGGAGGATGTTGAAAAGGGAGTTATTCATATCATTGCATATGTGATTGCAACTGATACAGAAATGTTGTCATATTTGAGACAATTGTAAGCTTATATAATGAAAATGCTATAATGTTATGCTTCTGAAAATAATATTATTAATACTTGTAATGAACGTTTTAGGAGGGAGGTAGTAAATTTCATGCTTGAAACAAAAAAATCTAATACCAAACAAGAAGTAAAATCGAAAGTCTCATCAAAAAAAAATAAAATGGTTAAACAAGTAGATGAATCAAAATTTGAGAACTATTTTGACTTTAAAATACCAGTAAAATATGTGAAACACCACCAGGTATGTAATTTCATTACATATAAAGTTATAATACTTAATTAATAAACAGGTTCTAGCGATTAATAGAGGTGAACAACAAAAAATTTTATCAGTAAAGATCGTTGTACCTGAATACTTGTTAACTAAATTTACTCAATTCTGCTATAATAAATGGATACAAAGAGGCGGCTTTGACTCCAATAGAAAAAGGTTAATAGATGAAGCTATAAAGGATTCTTATAATAGATTAGGTTAGTATGCAAAATGTAGACAACTGCAATGTCAATGAATTCTATCTCCACGTATTTCCAGAAATGCATATTTATGATTTTACCAATAATGTACATATCTAATTAAAAACGTTGAGTGATATTTTCACTTAACATTAAGATGGAGATGAACAGGTAACATATTCCGAAGCAATTTACTCAATCTAAACAATATGTGTTTAGTTATCAAGAGATATAAACTGTTATAGTACATGTATTTATGCAGGTAATCAAGCTTTAACTTTTTTTCCAGTACTACCTTTTATAATAAGAGAAATACGTGCCGAACTGAAACAGAAAGCAGAAAAAGCATCTTGTGAAGTTTTTAGTACAAATTTAAATCATCTATTGTTGGCTGCGCCCCTAAAGGGAAAACCGATATTAGCAATTGACCCAGGATTTTCACATGGTTGTAAATTAGCTCTGGTATCCCCAACTGGATCACTTCTTTCATACAATGTGATTTACCCGCTTAAAAGTAAAGAGAACGCTGAAAATTCCAAAAGGATTGTGAAAGATATGTTGGAAGAATATGAGTAAGTTCTTCAAATAAATCATTAATTCAATTAAATATCAGATATAGACAGTTAAAAATATCTAATAAACCCATGCAGTGGTGACTCGAGGCCTTTGCCAGTGAATGGACAACAATTTTGCAAATTTCACGGCAAATTTATAGTATCCATGATAGAGTTGCCACAGCTGGTTTCCCACCTGCTTTGTTGATTTTGTATTAACAAGGCCGGATGCCAATTAGCTTGTAAAAAATCTGGTTTTCTCATGTCAACGGATATGTACGTCATTGGAACTCGAAAAACTTCTTTAATTCTCAGAGCAATAACAAAATTGTCCAAGAAACCACAGCACAGTCTGTCTAGGAGGTCTATTGATAGGTCTAGGTCTATTAATGGGTAGTATTATGTATTGTCTCAAAGGTATTGCTTATATTTATTCATTTCTATATTATATTACAGAACAAGATGGCAGTTTGCACTTATTTATAAATAAGATAAATTTACTTTCTTATTTTAAAATTTTCATTGGCATTACATCAAAGAAATTAATTTATACTAGCATACTTTGGGTTCTTATGAAAAATAATTATTGATTATACTGTATTTATCGAAGTTGTATTGTATACAACTTCGACTTCTAATTAAAAATTAATTCTTCGACTTCTAATTAATTCGAACTTCTAATTAAAAATGATACACTATTGTCGCCACTGTTTGTATAGGCGATCTGCAAATATTGAATGCGAGCGCCTTCCTCGGTGAATCATACAAGTTTTCACTAGACAACAAACTAGTTTCACGTTTGGTGTGGTACTATGCAAAGACGTGAAAGTATTGTGTATGAAAATATAAATATTTACAATAATTATTAATGGAATTGGAAAAACAAATAATATATTTTGGTTTCAAGCAAATTAGTTTCTCACATTTTTCCGCTGGGAACATAGAAAAGGGGAAAAATTGGTTGGTTCCCACTTTTGTTTAGCAACACTATAAAAATGTGAGTAATAAAATGCATGTAAAGAGTAAACATGAAATGAAATTACCAGTTTGTCTTCACTTTACTTAACCAAATATCTCGTCTTGTCCTTTCATGGGGTCTGCTAGGAAAAGTGTAAAATTTCACACTGCCGTCAGTATTTCCCTAATTATTTTTACATTCCAGAGTATGATGAATGTTTATCCATACCGCAGCGGGGACAATTTTATAATTTAAAAGTACAAAATAATTATAATCTACAAAACGTCTATTCTGTCAAATTGCAAATTGACTAGCAAGAACTTACTAGAAATGCCGTTAGGAGTGCTAGAGTAAAATTCGCAGGTCGCCTATAGAGTCCCTGTAACTAACCATATATGTACAAATATTTATGTATATATTTCAGATGTACGCTAATAGCTCTCGGAAATGGTACAGCCTGTAGAGAGACAGAAGAGTGGTTGACACATTTAATACAAAATAAATATTTTTATCCGCTAGATGTAACCTATACAATCGTTAATGAAGATGGGGCTTCAATTTACTCATGTAGTCCGGAGGCGAAAAAAGAATTCGATGACTTAGATACCAATATAATTAGTGCAGGTAGTTTTATTCACTTTTATCTTACTTATATTATTTAAATCCCTTTTTTTGCAAGTGTTTCTTTGTCTCAGTAATTTATTATCAATATTGAGAATACCATTCTTAAAATAAATTAACAAAATATATAGTGTCTTTAGCAAGAAGAATTCAAGATCCTTTAGCGGAGCTAGTTAAAGTAGAGCCTCATCATCTTGGTGTTGGTATGTACCAGCATGACCTGAAAAAGAAGCAGTTAGAAGAAGCATTGAATGAAGTTGTGTCTGAGTGTGTGAGCTTTGTTGGTGTTGATTTAAATACAGCTTCACAATGTTTGTTAAGGTGAGATTTAAAATAGTGATGATGATTGCCTTTGATTTTATAGAAGTCTAACTGCAACTATTAACCGGTAGATAAAGCATGCAAGAATAAGTATACATTTACATCCAATCAGAATGGGAATTAATTTGTTCCCGAATTGACATTTGTTAGAGCCATTTACATTGCATTCAGTTTACTTTTTTTTTAGGTTATGTTTTAATGTATTGAAGGTGGTGATCTGTGTGAAGTTTTTTTGAAATATACAATGGATATAGGCACAGAGTTTAGCAATTTATTGTTACTACTTTCTTTCAGTGTTCTTGTTGTGGTCTTAAATATTAACATAACCCTAAAATTGGGTAAAAACTTGCACCAATTTGAAGACAAATCGAAATTAAGCCAATAGCTAATTTTAATTGTAAATGCCATAATGGGCTTGCATTTGGCAAGCGCAGAAATTTTGCTTTCGAGCTTTTGAAATTGAATGTAAATAGCTTGTTATATAAGAAAATTTCTGCCAATAGCGTGGAACCTTTTTTAATCTGTTTGGTATATGATCCGATTATTCAGAAAAATATTTTGTCCATCCTAAGTGCATGCTTCAATTGTTGTTGAGCAAATAATAAAAAACAACAAATTTGTTTCTTATACTTTCGCTTAAGTAATCGGATTGCATAAACAGGCAAAGAGAATTCGTTATTAAATTTCCTATCAATCTACACAAATTAAATTATCGCAAAATAATTTTTTGCGAAGGTAAGTGTTTTTAGTAATAAAATTGATCAATTTACACTAAAAATTTTTATAGTTTTATGTAGTGTCTGTTGTTACTATTTACAGGTTATAGATTTTTAAATGGTCAAAAATGTATTCAAATAAATAATTGGTCCACAGCATAGCAAAGCATTGGATTGAATGGGCTGTGTTGGTGAGAAATGTGGCACGTGTTGGGCCACATTTCTCATTTAAAATATATACATGGGTGAAGGGTTAACCTAACGGTAATTTGTTAGAATTATAATTTGTTGTAACTATTAGAAACATCATACCGCAATATCCTTATTTTGCAAAATCGATTTTTGTAAAAAATATGTCAAAATTTAAAATAATATACCTATTACAAAACCTTTCTTATTCTTTATAAAATGCTTTTTAAATTTTTGGTCTATATTTATATAGATCAAAGCCAAAAAAAATTTAAATGCTATTATCTTTCATATATAAAATTTTGCAGGAGAATTGCTGGGCTATCAGATAAACGTGCCACACAAATAATCGATTACCGAGAAAAAAATGGGCCTTTTATTTACCGTAAACAACTGACAAGTGTGTTTGGTATAGGAGCTAGAGTATTTGAACAGTGTGCTGGTTTTTTAAGAGTTGGACCAACTGATGCCAAAGAGGAAATAAATTTCTATAAGAAACCCAAAACAACAAAACTAGATTGCACCTATATACATCCTGAATCTTATAATATTGCTAATAAAATAATTAAGAAACTGAATCTCAAATCAGAATATATAGGCGAACCTACTTTTATTAACACAGTTAAATCAAATAATTTTGATATTACTGATTTAGGTAGAGAATTAGGTTCTAGTGAAGAAACTGTAAAGCTAATATTAGAAGCCTTGATTAAACCCTTAAATTATGACCTGCGATGTGAAATTTCCCAAATACCTTTGTTTAAAAAAGGCTTGACTAGTATACATGATATTAGCACAGGGACTGTTCTTACAGGTCGTGTAAAGAATGTGACGCATTTTGGATGTTTTGTTGATATTGGTGTAGGCACTGATGGATTAATACATAATAGTAAATTAAATGGTTTTAATTTACAAATTGGAGATAGAGTTGAAGTTAAGGTAATTAATATAGAAGTTATTAAAAATAGAATTTCCCTGCAGGCTGTGAATAAGTTATAAATTGTAATGGGTAGTGCGTAAAAGCATATAGATTAATTTCGGATATTCTATTGAAACTATCCATTATGTGTGTAAGCTGGCCAAAATTGATGTATAAAGTAATGTATTTAACATTAAAATAGCTGGTTATTAGTTGTTTACTACATTTACTATTATACATTTTAATTGACTTTAATAAAGTTTTTAAAAAATTTTGCTTATCTAGTTATTTCTAATCACCAATTGATTTTTGTTGCTGTTTTGAAGTTCAAAATGACATGTATTTCAGGGGTTTATACTTCAATTGTTTTTTCAAAAGAGCACAGCGGATTATTTTAATTTCAATAAATTTATTAAATTGATACAAGGCCAATTATTTACCTACCTAGGTATATTGGTAGATGAAGGGAGTCTACCAATTCATAAGAAACAATTAAAAATGAATTATTGTAAAAATGCACAAAGCGTCATTTGGAGGTGCCACCGCGATATGTAGGTAAGTATTTAATATTAAATTCTATGATATTATGTGAAGCTGATACCTTGTCTCTAGTACACTGAGAACTTGGTAGCGCATAATTAATTAACGAAAAATTGTGTATAATTTGAAACTTTCCTTTAATACTTTTATTTTTCTGATACCTGTGCAGTAATAAAATAGTGGCGCCTGTATTTATATTTAAATAATATTAATCGAGCAACCTTGTGACAACATTTCTATAGCATAACAATCTAAAAATGTTCTTGGGAAACCAACTGGTCCTCCTGGGCAGACGTTATATGCCATGTACACGTCTTTTATAATTTAGTCAGTCGTCGACCCTTGACAAAAGTAATTGTGACAAAACTGGTCTTCCGTTGCAGACCTTATGCTATGTACACGAATTTTTTAGTATGTGATTATTTTAAAAAACGTTGCTGGATCCGAACTCGCAATCGTCTGTGTAGTAGGCAAATGAGCTCTATTGCCGTGCTATCGGCGCTCTACTCTTGCTAACGACTGCTCATAGATGAACATAATATATACCGACTGCTGCTGAACCACAGTTTATTTCCTTTAGGACTTTAGGCTATAAACTGTGGCTGAACTAAATATTTGTATTCTAAAATCAGAATTTAACCGAGCCAACTCAGGATGGCTTGTTACCGGCACATAAGAGAGACTCTCTCTTCTGTGTTACCGGTAATGGCTAGCAGTTATGTATGTATACGACTTCTTGTCTATGTGTAAGACTTTGTGTGTGCGACCTCTCCGGACTTGGGTGTACGGTACGACTGTGATTCACTATGCTGCCAATAGTCAAACTATATTTCTAATGATTCCCTTTTCTGAGAAAATTGCATATAATGTAATATTAACAAATTTATATATATTATAATATAGTCTGTGTCAATAATCAAATCACGCTAGACAAGACTCACAAGACCGTTTGTAAATGACACTTGCCACAAGAATAAATTTGTATTTATTCTTGTGCTTAGGCATAGAAATCAACTTGTAAACTTGGTTTGTCTATGCCATTGAATTGAAAGGGAACTGACGAGCTTTGCGCGTGTTTACAGATTCGGTCTTAGAGAGAGACAGTTGTCAAATCAGTATTTTATTATTTCAGTCTTGTGCATTGGGTCTTACCTTCGACCATAAATAGATAGACCCGGTAAAAGCGTATCCCACATACAGCATTTGTTTACATTGTAAAGGGGGCGCTGTTGAGGGACTTTACACGGTAATCTATGATTTCCACTCGGCCACAGTGAATTCACCACTCAAGACGGATGTAAACAAACACAGACTACACCGGGTCTACTCTATGTATGGTCGAAGGGTCTTACGGCGTACAGGCTATACTCTCGATAAAAAGTGAAATAAGATAATACTCAACGCGAATGAACCAATCACAGATATATATATACTAACAATATCTCTGTGGAACCAATGCACTTTTCAGCCGTTTATGCCAATACGTGGAAACAAGACGGTAATACTGAATTTGCAGATGCACTCTTCGGCTCAAGACTGTTATAATCATAGAGTAAATACAGTTCTGCTCGCTGGTATAATCAATGGTTCCAATCGGCTGCTTGGGTACTCCATACTCCATCCAGTTCTCTCTCCATATCATTGGTCTATGCACGTAGCCTAGGGCACGGATCTGAAGGTCAGCGTCAGGACCATGGCACAGATTCATATATATATTTCATTGCATGAAACTTCCATGTGTAATGGAATTACCAAAACTAATGGCTATGGATTAATCCCATAGATTATTCCCCAGACCAAGAAAGTATCATTATCATTGCAAAAAATGTGTTTTGTTTGAAATATTAATACAATTATTCTTATTGAGTTAGGTTACGTTATATGAATGGTATAGTTCCATTTCAAAGTCATAAATATACTTGATAATACAAAAACACAACAGTTTTCCACAGAAAATCGCACTTCCCTCGACGCACGTTTTGTTAAGAACTTGGTTAGCGAAATACGCGTCTAGAGAAATGTAGTGTTTTGTGTAAAACCCTTTTGTGATTAATGCCAAAGGTTCCAACCATAACCAAAAATTTTATAGTTACTGTTTTGTCAATAATAGTAAAATACTATACATAGATTAGTAAGTGAGCTTCTCAATCTGACTATTAGGTACCTACCTAAAAATATAACTACCCTCATTACCTTATTAAAATAAAATTTTATTTTTTTTGTTTATTAATGTCATTTGATTAAGTAAATGGATTAGGTATTCCATTTACTTTACAATACGTTTTTATTATACAAACATATTTTAGAAAAGTTTATAGGTCAAGAAATCATCGTGCATAATCCTCATGTTAATTACGTACGTCAAATCATGTCAAATCATGTCAAATACGTCAAATCATGTCAACTAAAATAAAAAAGCCAGTATATATTTTTAGGGAAGTTAGTTAGTATTACAATATCTTTATTTTACAACGCACATAATCCCAAATGTTTACAAAAGTGGAAAAATATAGCTTCACAAAGAGTAATGCAATGTTAATTGAAAATTGAAAGAGGTTTAGTCACATAATGGCGGATGGGAGGAGCTTCGAGCCTATTGTCGCCCAAGGATTATATAGAGGAATCCTTGATTGTCGCCACTGTACAAGGGCCTGTCCCCAATCGGTAAATGGACTGGAGAATAGGTCGATAAAGTAGTAAGTGGTATTTTCGATTACCATGTCTCACGTCACAGATGCAATTTAGTGTGGCGTTGTGATGTTTTTAAATTCTACCAAAATAAGAAATAAGTACATTTAAGTAAAATAATGGGGGAAAATCAGCAGAGTAGGTTCGAGAAATCGTTAGGTCTGTTAACTACAAAGTTTGTGAACCTGCTACAAAAATCTACAGGCGGTGTTCTAGATTTAAAATTGGTAAATATCGGCAATCATTAAAAAAATGTAAGGCAAAATCTCTTTTTTTTTGTAGGCTGCCGATTTACTAGCTGTAAGGCAAAAACGTAGGATATATGATATAACTAATGTTCTTGAAGGTATCGGTTTGATAGAGAAGAAAAGTAAAAATAGTATTCAATGGAAGTAAGTTCAGGATCATTCTAATGTTACGATCTTAACCAAACTTACTTTCAGACCATACACCTATAAAGACTGTTTACCAGGGGCAAATACCCAGGAATTTTCTGTAAAAGTAGCGCAGTTGAAAAGGGAAATATCAAAATTAAGTGAATACGAACATGAGTTAGACCTACATCGTTTATGGATAGAACAAAGCATACGCAATACAACTGAAGATATCGAGACACAGAAGTATCTATATGTCAC
>CAXKVY010009231.1:0-27499 GCA_964058915.1 Tetropium fuscum | reverse complement strand
ATACGACTACGACGGATTTTATATTTATATAGGTTAATATAACATACATTTTCTTAATTTTTAATCTAAAGCTACCTTTTCAGGTGTAATGTTGATTTATTTAAGCTGTATACAGATATTTATTACGGCATTCATTTATATTCTGCCTTTAACGAATTTGGCGGCTATACTTTCCTCAGGAATCGTATCGGCGTTTTTTCTGGCTGCCGGATACGTCCTTCACTTTAGAGATGTGCCTTCCTACTACAAATGGGTGCAGTATGTCAGCCCAACTTCTTGGCTTCTGCCGTTTTTGTTGAATCGGGAACTTACTCAAGAAGCAGTCCAGAGCAGCTCCGCAACAACTTTGTGTCGGAACAAGCAGGTATTTATAAAACGTTCGTTGGTCTTGGTTGCCCACTAAAAATTTGTTTAACGTATCTTCCCCATCTAATCTAATCTATTCTTTTTCTTGGTCGTTCAATGTGAACATTGTCCCAGAATTGTGTTTCTTTGAGAGTTTGGCATTCAGAGTCGGTCTCGTTATCGGGCTACTCTTCTCTATCTCTATAGAGGAATTGTCTACAAGGTCATCGTTATTGTCGGCGGTAATCCCGTCATGTCGTTTTTGCACGAATGGCAATTCTCATTCTCATAAATAAGCATGCATGCAAATTGACGACAACGACAACAACGATGACCTGAGTTGCACCGACAACGAGACCGACGCTGAATGCCATACTCTGAGAGAAACAAAATCTCGGGACAATACCAACGTTGAGGAATTTGAGGATTACACCTACATATATTATATTATGTTTTATAATGATTGCAGGTTCAGCATCAGGATATCATCGTACAGTTACCTTGCCCTCCTCCGAATGGTACCAACATACTGATCAACTACGGCTACTTAAGTGTCCAAAACTACGTCTATGATTATGGGAGCGCCCCAGTAGCAATGGTGGCGTTTTACTTCATATTTTTCATAGTAGCTTGCGTCGCGTTCCTTGTAAATTGTTGTAGAAATAGAAGGAATTCAAAACATAAAGGTAGAAATGATGCCAACAAACCCTAGGATATTTTTTGTGCAGTAGTAAATTATATTATGTAACTGATTAAATAATATAGGTACTGTTAATGTTTTAATTTTTATTTGTATTAGTGCCTTTTATATTTTACGTTATATTATTTAATTAAACGATTTTCGTATAATGTGTTTATTTTTTGCATTTAGCTTGTTCTTGTTTTAGTCGTATTTCGTGTTTCACCATTGCACTTTCCCTTGATGGGAAATAGAGCCTAAAATCGTTTCTATCCACGTCTACAAGTGGGATGTTAAACCAGCCGTAACTAAAAAATATTTCATTTAGCATATACCTCCCAGCTTCCATACAATAAAAACCATTGACTGGTAGTTTCAGGCCACTTTCGTTTGTCTTTCGGTCCCCGATCTTTAGAGCGTTTAAGTTTGTCTAACTTATCAGGATCTGGCTCATCCACGCTTCCCTCATACTTAGAATAGAATTTGGAGGTGACGGTTGTCTCTAAATAAATAACATTTCGTAATATATATTTCAGAGCGTTTCCAAAGTTCTACTCACGATTATAATTTGGTGTATATGTATCGTAAACAAATATATATTTTTCGTCCTCTTCGTACCTTTCTTTTAAGAACTCATCCGGTAACTTAAGCGGCATACTTTTCGTAGAGGCATCAAACAAAAATACAACAAAATTCTGTTCCTAACGTTTTGAATTATTTTTTACATCACTGACAGTTGTCATGTTGTTTCATATATAATTGTTTATGCTGACTTTAATAATTAACAGACTTAGAGAGGTGAGGACTGCAAAGGCAACTGCCAAGTATAAATTTAATATAATATAAACAACTAATGCCCTGGGATAGACAGACAGACAACTTTTAATGCAATTTCGATAAATGTTTATTTCGCCGAAACAATAGTTCCGTGATGAGTAGTCTTTTTAGTAGTCTTTAAATTTCATGTATTTTTAAACTTTGTGTATTGTCAATCGATTTTACGATTTCTCTAAAAGAAGCATTCATCGAAACCACCTCTACCACCAACACGGAAATGTATATTTTCTCTACCACAGGCAAAATGTCTTCTGTTACAATAAAATTATCTATTACTTGCTTAACATCTTTACTTTACATTCGCTCCAAATTATCGTATAGCCGCTATGCAAACTGCGCCTAGTTAACAAAGCTTAATTCTGTTTCCGACAATCTTCACGATCATACTCGTATTTAACAGACTTGTACACAGACAACCTAGTCGACTGCGCACGCGGTTTGTTACAAGCTAGCTTGTACGGATCTTCATTATTGATTGGAAACCACGTGACTTTCTGGAAGTATGCATCCCACCCCACCCACAGTATAGATCATGGGCGGAACTGCATATGGATGGGCAGCCATCCATATGCAGGCATCAGACATCTCTCTTTTCTTTCTATATATATATATATATATATATATATATATATATATATATATATATATATATATATATATATATATATATGCATAGTGCGAATGCATAGTAGCTACTCGTAGTTACTACATTACGGTTTCGGAAATAAATGAGAGTGACTCATACCCGCTGTCTTCGTCTTCCGCAGTTTAAAGAGACCCGCCGCGCCGTCTTCGTCTTTGTGTGAGAGTCACTCTCATTTATTTCAGAAACTGAATATAGTTCCTTAAATGAAAGTAGCAGCAAAAGTACATCTGATATCGCAAATCCCAACAAAATATGAAATTTAGATTATGTGATCAAAACTGAAAATATCAAATGGAAAACGGTAATTTTAACGGTTTAACGGAAAACGGTTTTTAATCTGTCGGTAATTTTAACGATTACTATTATCCTGATTGTTTGACTTGAAGTGGATTTATGATCAGGCGATGGAGTGGATTAGTCCTGAATTTCGTGGAGACAATAATTTAAACATTCGCGGTTACCCATGCAGGTAACACCACTCTAATAACTTTAACTATAGGTAATAAATAAAGACTAAACTGGTACTGATTAACATTTATAACTATTAAAAACAATTTATAACTTTAGATCTGTGCTATGTTCACTATCCGCGTGTAGCATATATGGATATTAATATGGCCGGTTATCTTCCACATGCCTATATAGTAGCCGAATGTTTTCCATGTGCCATAGTAATAATTGGTTTGGTCATAAAATATTTGTGGTAGAAATAAATATTTGCAGTTATCGGAATTATTTATATGACATTAGGGATACTTAGTATCTACCTATTTAAGTATTTTATATATAGGGGGCGCAAATATAATTTAAATAGTTTATTCATATACATTTTATAAATCACATTATTACTTTATTATAATACGCTTGCGGTGCGGTTTTGCTTCTTTTTTTATTGTTTCCTTGTTAAAAGGCGCTCTTAGAAGGTAAGGTACCACATTATGTTCGTGAACTGTGAGCCAAAGGTATAGCTATATCTGGGGAAGAACCTAGACCTGTTTTAATATTAGAACCGCCGCAGATACATTATATTTTGTATATATGTTTTGTACATAAACATATTTCTATTTTTTTTGCGTAGTGTATAACTTTTATTTCTTTTGTGTGTGTTTGTTGGACCTGCTAAAGTCCCTGCTATATCACTGCTCCCCCTATTGTACAGTAGAGTCAACAAGCCGCTCTTTCGGGGTTTGTTGGTGATGCGCTTGTAGATCTCTCTAAATAATAACTATAGTTGTTATTTTCTCGTACAGTCAAAAATGAGTCAAAAACTTCAGGGACACTGTCTGGTAAAACCTCGTGGCGCGCCCCCCTCCTTTTTTTATAATTTGACCCAGCCCATCTTCACTGCAGCTGGTCGGCCTATGTGGTCGGCCCAGAGTAGTGTCGTCAAGGGGGTAGGTTCGTTCGATGTTTGTATCGTATACTTTTCGCTATGGCAAATTTGGGGTGTTACAAACTCTTCAATCTTGGGGAAACTAAAGTATTTGATGTTACTTTCTTTAGTATTTCGATTATTATTATAAAACTTCGCGACAGCACAGTTTGGTATTGTTGTAGCACAAATTGTGCTACAACAATGCAAATTGTAGCACATATAATAATAATACGCCTCACAAACGCACGTAGCCACCTCTCTGTATACCTACACAAAATCATGTCCATTTCATTTTGAAAAGATGAAAACAAGAGTAGGTAGCTATTTACATTCAACTATGTGAGAATCGCGCCTAAAATCGTGTTGGTGGGAGATGACGTGTTCTCGTCATCTCCGATACATACGCAAGCCCGACTCAAGATCGATTAAATTAGATACCTAGCTTGCTCCGTAACTTTTGCGGTGGGATCCGGCAGGGGGAAATGTGATGTCATCTTTGTATTTTGGCAGACGTCTGACAGTTTATTTTCAAGTTTCTGAGCGTGTTTCCGAGTTATTTGGTGATCATTATGTGTAAATACTATTTAATAACATTATATGATTATATTTTGAGACTTTTGATAGGATAATATAATAAATTATATTAGCAATATTTATACAAAGATGACGTCGCGTGGTCGGATTGTAAGTTACGAGGCAACCTATCTAATTTAATCGATCTTGAGCCCGACTAACTTTAGTTCGGCTACCTGACATACCATTGTCTTTGTATCATGATAAGTAGTTCGTTTATCCCCTGTTCAGCAGAGCGAGTAGATCCAAGGTGTAAAATTCATATCGAATATCGAACTGTTGTCACAGCTGTTATGGAGTAGTGCCGCTGTCGTCATCGCCAACCGCTAAAATTTGATTTGTTTAGAGGTTAGTTTTGTAACTTTTTCCAGTCTTTTGTATCTGTATTATTTATTTTAATTATCAGTGATGAGTGATGAGGAACCGAGCTGTTCTAAACTTACTAAAGTGAGTATTAACTTATGTAATATTATCATCGCTCATATGACATATTTTAGAAACGAAAGCTAAAGGATACACAGAAAAAAACTGTAAAGAAGCAGAAAACCGACAAAACTCTTAAGGATAGTACTCCTTTGTGGGAGGAGCATGAACTATTGGCACAACAAAATCATTTAGAACATAATGTTGCCAAGAATATAATAAGGCTATTCTCAGAAGGAAATACTATTCCATTTATTGCAAGATATCGAAGAGACCAAACAAACAATATGACACCAGAGATGTTGAGAGAGGTCAAAGAGTCATTTGAAGAAATATGTCTTCTGAAAGCAAAAATAAACACAACTATAAATTCTGTTACCAAATTGGGTCAGTTAAATACCCATTTAGAAAGGTCCTTAAAGTCAGTTAAGACATTAGAAGAATTGGAGATTATCGTGAGTATTTTCTGGTGATGAGACTATATGAATGCAAGAATTGGAAACAGTTCTCGCTGTTATTCAGAGGAAACTTCTAGCAGTGGCGTCAATATCAGGTGATGGGGACTGGTAAACCAAGTATAATTTCTCATTATATTTTTCAGAATTTTTAAATGTAATATTGATAATGATAATATTGTGTATTATATTCTAATACATAGGTAAGGATATTTTCCGTCAAAACTGGCAAACCTGTCCCCAGTACCTACCTGATTCTTGACATGTTATGACATCACCTCCTTTTACTCATCTACTATATAGTATATTGCTATACGATGCAGCATAGCAATATAAACTGCAGCATAGCAATATAAACCGCAATGAAATACTATCAATTGCACAGGTTTATTCTGAGCACAAAACACTATTGTGAGAATAGCGAGAGCTTGTGGTGTCACCCTAGTTAACTACGGTTCTCGGGCAATGGAATATTGAATGGAAAAGAGCCCAATTCCTTTCAGTATGAACTGTTTGAAAGCCTTATTAGACAGGTGTATCAAATTTTGAAAACAAACAGTGATGTTTAGTGTAAATATTTTCAATAAAAATATTTGTAATAGCGGTTAGCGATATTGATATAATCGATACTTATAGTATATCGCCAGACACTCATATGAGTCAAAAGGCCTTGGACCAAATAAATAGACCACTATATATGAATAAATAAACTTAATGCTATTGGTTTCTCTGATAAACTGCTATTTAAATCATATCTTACCTCTAGCGACAATTTGTTAAATATGAAAGAGTTAAATCCTCCAAATTTACTGTATCTTCAGGAGTTCCTCAGGTGTCCGATCTTGTACCTCTATTATTCTCATTATTTATAAATAATTTACCTGACTTAGTCAACTGCCAGACACTTCTATTTGCTGATGATATGAAGATATTCACATCATTTAATATTACTAATGATTGTTGTTTAATGTTACAAACACAACTTGATATTATTTTTGACTTTTTTGAGTGGTGTATTAGCAATTGTTTGCATTTGAACATATCTAAATATAATGTAGTAACGTCATCCAGGGATATATGGAACACCAGGGGTTATATGGAACGTTCGGTAGTAATTTCAAATTTTCCGCCATACTTTCGAAGTGTCAACTTTTAGACGGGGTTTTCGTGACGGAATATTGCCATCAATGATTGTCACTGCTAAGAAACCTTGCAGTAAATAAATAAAACAACTTTTTAAGTTTTATGATTTTTTTCAAATAAAAAATCAAATTGGCAGATTTGAGTAGTGCAAATAGTCTCATATAGACCAAAGAATGTATAAATGGTAGTGTCGGCCATATGAGGTTTTTTTTAGTATATAGCCTCAACATTAATATGCCGTTTTTTTCGAATTTTTGTACATCGCTCTAGGAAAAAAATCCTTTTAAGTAAAAAATTGCCTTTTTGAGGGTAATTCGGAACGATGCCGAGTAAATTGTTAGTTTTTTATTTAAAAAAAGTATAGAAACAAGAATTTTTACTTATTTAGTTTTAAGATCTTCAGTTACCTAAATAGGCAAGTATCAAAGTTTAAGACTTTCAGTTAAATTAGTGCCAAAGAATTCTGTGTTCTTTTTACAGTAAGTTTTTTATTTAGTTTTAGGTCTTAACAATAAAAATATTCAATTATTTTTATAAATATGTATTTTTTTAAAGGTTAAATAAACCAAAAATCATTAATTTACAACGCTTGTATTTTCATAAGCTTTGAGCAGCTAGTCAAAATTTTTGGCTTTAATTTGTTCCATATAGATTCCTGAAAGGTCTATATGATCTAAACCAGTGATTTCTCATATTTTATGTACAAAAATCTCATTCCATATATCTGACAAAATAAACAAAAATTGAGGCTTCCTTAAAAAGAAAATTGGAATTAGAAAATAATCTTAAAACCATAAGCTACCAAATAGCTAAAAAAATATGTACAAAAAAATTATATCAAAAGTTATTCAAAGAAAATGCTTAAAATCATTCCATATATCCCCGGATGACGGTGTCTTATACATGAAAGTATGAACTAATATATCACGATTACAAATTATAATAGCAATGATAATATTCTTACACGTTGGGATGTGGTAATGGATTTAGGTATCTTCTTTGACTCTGAGTTTACTTTCGTCAAACATGTTAACTCTATAGGTAATTCAATTCGCAATAGTAGGTACATACTTAAATATTTGACATTACATTGCAATCCTTGGTATTGTGTGTATATATATATATATATATATATATATATATATATATATATATATATATATATATATATATATATATATATATATATATATATATGTATATATATATATATATATATATATATATATATATATATATATATATATATATATATATATATATATATATATATATATATATATATATATGTATATATATATATATATGTATATATATATATATATATATATATATATATATATATATATATATATATATATATATATATATATATATATATATATATATATATATATATATATATATATATATATATATATATATAATCCTTGGTAGTGGATAATAGTTGGTAACTTGTGATATTCAGATCTGTGCCTTTTATTTTTAGTATGCACCTTTTAAACCAGGAGGCAAAAGAACACTTGCTGAACGAGCTAAGGAATTAGGTTTAGAAGATCCTGCAATGAATATACTCAACAATATTCAAGTTGATTTATACCAATATATCAATCCACAGAAACAAGAGATAAGTAAACTGGAGGATGTTGAAAAGGGAGTTATTCATATCATTGCATATGTGATTGCAACTGATACAGAAATGTTGTCATATTTGAGACAATTGTAAGCTTATATAATGAAAATGCTATAATGTTATGCTTCTGAAAATAATATTATTAATACTTGTAATGAACGTTTTAGGAGGGAGGTAGTAAATTTCATGCTTGAAACAAAAAAATCTAATACCAAACAAGAAGTAAAATCGAAAGTCTCATCAAAAAAAAATAAAATGGTTAAACAAGTAGATGAATCAAAATTTGAGAACTATTTTGACTTTAAAATACCAGTAAAATATGTGAAACACCACCAGGTATGTAATTTCATTACATATAAAGTTATAATACTTAATTAATAAACAGGTTCTAGCGATTAATAGAGGTGAACAACAAAAAATTTTATCAGTAAAGATCGTTGTACCTGAATACTTGTTAACTAAATTTACTCAATTCTGCTATAATAAATGGATACAAAGAGGCGGCTTTGACTCCAATAGAAAAAGGTTAATAGATGAAGCTATAAAGGATTCTTATAATAGATTAGGTTAGTATGCAAAATGTAGACAACTGCAATGTCAATGAATTCTATCTCCACGTATTTCCAGAAATGCATATTTATGATTTTACCAATAATGTACATATCTAATTAAAAACGTTGAGTGATATTTTCACTTAACATTAAGATGGAGATGAACAGGTAACATATTCCGAAGCAATTTACTCAATCTAAACAATATGTGTTTAGTTATCAAGAGATATAAACTGTTATAGTACATGTATTTATGCAGGTAATCAAGCTTTAACTTTTTTTCCAGTACTACCTTTTATAATAAGAGAAATACGTGCCGAACTGAAACAGAAAGCAGAAAAAGCATCTTGTGAAGTTTTTAGTACAAATTTAAATCATCTATTGTTGGCTGCGCCCCTAAAGGGAAAACCGATATTAGCAATTGACCCAGGATTTTCACATGGTTGTAAATTAGCTCTGGTATCCCCAACTGGATCACTTCTTTCATACAATGTGATTTACCCGCTTAAAAGTAAAGAGAACGCTGAAAATTCCAAAAGGATTGTGAAAGATATGTTGGAAGAATATGAGTAAGTTCTTCAAATAAATCATTAATTCAATTAAATATCAGATATAGACAGTTAAAAATATCTAATAAACCCATGCAGTGGTGACTCGAGGCCTTTGCCAGTGAATGGACAACAATTTTGCAAATTTCACGGCAAATTTATAGTATCCATGATAGAGTTGCCACAGCTGGTTTCCCACCTGCTTTGTTGATTTTGTATTAACAAGGCCGGATGCCAATTAGCTTGTAAAAAATCTGGTTTTCTCATGTCAACGGATATGTACGTCATTGGAACTCGAAAAACTTCTTTAATTCTCAGAGCAATAACAAAATTGTCCAAGAAACCACAGCACAGTCTGTCTAGGAGGTCTATTGATAGGTCTAGGTCTATTAATGGGTAGTATTATGTATTGTCTCAAAGGTATTGCTTATATTTATTCATTTCTATATTATATTACAGAACAAGATGGCAGTTTGCACTTATTTATAAATAAGATAAATTTACTTTCTTATTTTAAAATTTTCATTGGCATTACATCAAAGAAATTAATTTATACTAGCATACTTTGGGTTCTTATGAAAAATAATTATTGATTATACTGTATTTATCGAAGTTGTATTGTATACAACTTCGACTTCTAATTAAAAATTAATTCTTCGACTTCTAATTAATTCGAACTTCTAATTAAAAATGATACACTATTGTCGCCACTGTTTGTATAGGCGATCTGCAAATATTGAATGCGAGCGCCTTCCTCGGTGAATCATACAAGTTTTCACTAGACAACAAACTAGTTTCACGTTTGGTGTGGTACTATGCAAAGACGTGAAAGTATTGTGTATGAAAATATAAATATTTACAATAATTATTAATGGAATTGGAAAAACAAATAATATATTTTGGTTTCAAGCAAATTAGTTTCTCACATTTTTCCGCTGGGAACATAGAAAAGGGGAAAAATTGGTTGGTTCCCACTTTTGTTTAGCAACACTATAAAAATGTGAGTAATAAAATGCATGTAAAGAGTAAACATGAAATGAAATTACCAGTTTGTCTTCACTTTACTTAACCAAATATCTCGTCTTGTCCTTTCATGGGGTCTGCTAGGAAAAGTGTAAAATTTCACACTGCCGTCAGTATTTCCCTAATTATTTTTACATTCCAGAGTATGATGAATGTTTATCCATACCGCAGCGGGGACAATTTTATAATTTAAAAGTACAAAATAATTATAATCTACAAAACGTCTATTCTGTCAAATTGCAAATTGACTAGCAAGAACTTACTAGAAATGCCGTTAGGAGTGCTAGAGTAAAATTCGCAGGTCGCCTATAGAGTCCCTGTAACTAACCATATATGTACAAATATTTATGTATATATTTCAGATGTACGCTAATAGCTCTCGGAAATGGTACAGCCTGTAGAGAGACAGAAGAGTGGTTGACACATTTAATACAAAATAAATATTTTTATCCGCTAGATGTAACCTATACAATCGTTAATGAAGATGGGGCTTCAATTTACTCATGTAGTCCGGAGGCGAAAAAAGAATTCGATGACTTAGATACCAATATAATTAGTGCAGGTAGTTTTATTCACTTTTATCTTACTTATATTATTTAAATCCCTTTTTTTGCAAGTGTTTCTTTGTCTCAGTAATTTATTATCAATATTGAGAATACCATTCTTAAAATAAATTAACAAAATATATAGTGTCTTTAGCAAGAAGAATTCAAGATCCTTTAGCGGAGCTAGTTAAAGTAGAGCCTCATCATCTTGGTGTTGGTATGTACCAGCATGACCTGAAAAAGAAGCAGTTAGAAGAAGCATTGAATGAAGTTGTGTCTGAGTGTGTGAGCTTTGTTGGTGTTGATTTAAATACAGCTTCACAATGTTTGTTAAGGTGAGATTTAAAATAGTGATGATGATTGCCTTTGATTTTATAGAAGTCTAACTGCAACTATTAACCGGTAGATAAAGCATGCAAGAATAAGTATACATTTACATCCAATCAGAATGGGAATTAATTTGTTCCCGAATTGACATTTGTTAGAGCCATTTACATTGCATTCAGTTTACTTTTTTTTTAGGTTATGTTTTAATGTATTGAAGGTGGTGATCTGTGTGAAGTTTTTTTGAAATATACAATGGATATAGGCACAGAGTTTAGCAATTTATTGTTACTACTTTCTTTCAGTGTTCTTGTTGTGGTCTTAAATATTAACATAACCCTAAAATTGGGTAAAAACTTGCACCAATTTGAAGACAAATCGAAATTAAGCCAATAGCTAATTTTAATTGTAAATGCCATAATGGGCTTGCATTTGGCAAGCGCAGAAATTTTGCTTTCGAGCTTTTGAAATTGAATGTAAATAGCTTGTTATATAAGAAAATTTCTGCCAATAGCGTGGAACCTTTTTTAATCTGTTTGGTATATGATCCGATTATTCAGAAAAATATTTTGTCCATCCTAAGTGCATGCTTCAATTGTTGTTGAGCAAATAATAAAAAACAACAAATTTGTTTCTTATACTTTCGCTTAAGTAATCGGATTGCATAAACAGGCAAAGAGAATTCGTTATTAAATTTCCTATCAATCTACACAAATTAAATTATCGCAAAATAATTTTTTGCGAAGGTAAGTGTTTTTAGTAATAAAATTGATCAATTTACACTAAAAATTTTTATAGTTTTATGTAGTGTCTGTTGTTACTATTTACAGGTTATAGATTTTTAAATGGTCAAAAATGTATTCAAATAAATAATTGGTCCACAGCATAGCAAAGCATTGGATTGAATGGGCTGTGTTGGTGAGAAATGTGGCACGTGTTGGGCCACATTTCTCATTTAAAATATATACATGGGTGAAGGGTTAACCTAACGGTAATTTGTTAGAATTATAATTTGTTGTAACTATTAGAAACATCATACCGCAATATCCTTATTTTGCAAAATCGATTTTTGTAAAAAATATGTCAAAATTTAAAATAATATACCTATTACAAAACCTTTCTTATTCTTTATAAAATGCTTTTTAAATTTTTGGTCTATATTTATATAGATCAAAGCCAAAAAAAATTTAAATGCTATTATCTTTCATATATAAAATTTTGCAGGAGAATTGCTGGGCTATCAGATAAACGTGCCACACAAATAATCGATTACCGAGAAAAAAATGGGCCTTTTATTTACCGTAAACAACTGACAAGTGTGTTTGGTATAGGAGCTAGAGTATTTGAACAGTGTGCTGGTTTTTTAAGAGTTGGACCAACTGATGCCAAAGAGGAAATAAATTTCTATAAGAAACCCAAAACAACAAAACTAGATTGCACCTATATACATCCTGAATCTTATAATATTGCTAATAAAATAATTAAGAAACTGAATCTCAAATCAGAATATATAGGCGAACCTACTTTTATTAACACAGTTAAATCAAATAATTTTGATATTACTGATTTAGGTAGAGAATTAGGTTCTAGTGAAGAAACTGTAAAGCTAATATTAGAAGCCTTGATTAAACCCTTAAATTATGACCTGCGATGTGAAATTTCCCAAATACCTTTGTTTAAAAAAGGCTTGACTAGTATACATGATATTAGCACAGGGACTGTTCTTACAGGTCGTGTAAAGAATGTGACGCATTTTGGATGTTTTGTTGATATTGGTGTAGGCACTGATGGATTAATACATAATAGTAAATTAAATGGTTTTAATTTACAAATTGGAGATAGAGTTGAAGTTAAGGTAATTAATATAGAAGTTATTAAAAATAGAATTTCCCTGCAGGCTGTGAATAAGTTATAAATTGTAATGGGTAGTGCGTAAAAGCATATAGATTAATTTCGGATATTCTATTGAAACTATCCATTATGTGTGTAAGCTGGCCAAAATTGATGTATAAAGTAATGTATTTAACATTAAAATAGCTGGTTATTAGTTGTTTACTACATTTACTATTATACATTTTAATTGACTTTAATAAAGTTTTTAAAAAATTTTGCTTATCTAGTTATTTCTAATCACCAATTGATTTTTGTTGCTGTTTTGAAGTTCAAAATGACATGTATTTCAGGGGTTTATACTTCAATTGTTTTTTCAAAAGAGCACAGCGGATTATTTTAATTTCAATAAATTTATTAAATTGATACAAGGCCAATTATTTACCTACCTAGGTATATTGGTAGATGAAGGGAGTCTACCAATTCATAAGAAACAATTAAAAATGAATTATTGTAAAAATGCACAAAGCGTCATTTGGAGGTGCCACCGCGATATGTAGGTAAGTATTTAATATTAAATTCTATGATATTATGTGAAGCTGATACCTTGTCTCTAGTACACTGAGAACTTGGTAGCGCATAATTAATTAACGAAAAATTGTGTATAATTTGAAACTTTCCTTTAATACTTTTATTTTTCTGATACCTGTGCAGTAATAAAATAGTGGCGCCTGTATTTATATTTAAATAATATTAATCGAGCAACCTTGTGACAACATTTCTATAGCATAACAATCTAAAAATGTTCTTGGGAAACCAACTGGTCCTCCTGGGCAGACGTTATATGCCATGTACACGTCTTTTATAATTTAGTCAGTCGTCGACCCTTGACAAAAGTAATTGTGACAAAACTGGTCTTCCGTTGCAGACCTTATGCTATGTACACGAATTTTTTAGTATGTGATTATTTTAAAAAACGTTGCTGGATCCGAACTCGCAATCGTCTGTGTAGTAGGCAAATGAGCTCTATTGCCGTGCTATCGGCGCTCTACTCTTGCTAACGACTGCTCATAGATGAACATAATATATACCGACTGCTGCTGAACCACAGTTTATTTCCTTTAGGACTTTAGGCTATAAACTGTGGCTGAACTAAATATTTGTATTCTAAAATCAGAATTTAACCGAGCCAACTCAGGATGGCTTGTTACCGGCACATAAGAGAGACTCTCTCTTCTGTGTTACCGGTAATGGCTAGCAGTTATGTATGTATACGACTTCTTGTCTATGTGTAAGACTTTGTGTGTGCGACCTCTCCGGACTTGGGTGTACGGTACGACTGTGATTCACTATGCTGCCAATAGTCAAACTATATTTCTAATGATTCCCTTTTCTGAGAAAATTGCATATAATGTAATATTAACAAATTTATATATATTATAATATAGTCTGTGTCAATAATCAAATCACGCTAGACAAGACTCACAAGACCGTTTGTAAATGACACTTGCCACAAGAATAAATTTGTATTTATTCTTGTGCTTAGGCATAGAAATCAACTTGTAAACTTGGTTTGTCTATGCCATTGAATTGAAAGGGAACTGACGAGCTTTGCGCGTGTTTACAGATTCGGTCTTAGAGAGAGACAGTTGTCAAATCAGTATTTTATTATTTCAGTCTTGTGCATTGGGTCTTACCTTCGACCATAAATAGATAGACCCGGTAAAAGCGTATCCCACATACAGCATTTGTTTACATTGTAAAGGGGGCGCTGTTGAGGGACTTTACACGGTAATCTATGATTTCCACTCGGCCACAGTGAATTCACCACTCAAGACGGATGTAAACAAACACAGACTACACCGGGTCTACTCTATGTATGGTCGAAGGGTCTTACGGCGTACAGGCTATACTCTCGATAAAAAGTGAAATAAGATAATACTCAACGCGAATGAACCAATCACAGATATATATATACTAACAATATCTCTGTGGAACCAATGCACTTTTCAGCCGTTTATGCCAATACGTGGAAACAAGACGGTAATACTGAATTTGCAGATGCACTCTTCGGCTCAAGACTGTTATAATCATAGAGTAAATACAGTTCTGCTCGCTGGTATAATCAATGGTTCCAATCGGCTGCTTGGGTACTCCATACTCCATCCAGTTCTCTCTCCATATCATTGGTCTATGCACGTAGCCTAGGGCACGGATCTGAAGGTCAGCGTCAGGACCATGGCACAGATTCATATATATATTTCATTGCATGAAACTTCCATGTGTAATGGAATTACCAAAACTAATGGCTATGGATTAATCCCATAGATTATTCCCCAGACCAAGAAAGTATCATTATCATTGCAAAAAATGTGTTTTGTTTGAAATATTAATACAATTATTCTTATTGAGTTAGGTTACGTTATATGAATGGTATAGTTCCATTTCAAAGTCATAAATATACTTGATAATACAAAAACACAACAGTTTTCCACAGAAAATCGCACTTCCCTCGACGCACGTTTTGTTAAGAACTTGGTTAGCGAAATACGCGTCTAGAGAAATGTAGTGTTTTGTGTAAAACCCTTTTGTGATTAATGCCAAAGGTTCCAACCATAACCAAAAATTTTATAGTTACTGTTTTGTCAATAATAGTAAAATACTATACATAGATTAGTAAGTGAGCTTCTCAATCTGACTATTAGGTACCTACCTAAAAATATAACTACCCTCATTACCTTATTAAAATAAAATTTTATTTTTTTTGTTTATTAATGTCATTTGATTAAGTAAATGGATTAGGTATTCCATTTACTTTACAATACGTTTTTATTATACAAACATATTTTAGAAAAGTTTATAGGTCAAGAAATCATCGTGCATAATCCTCATGTTAATTACGTACGTCAAATCATGTCAAATCATGTCAAATACGTCAAATCATGTCAACTAAAATAAAAAAGCCAGTATATATTTTTAGGGAAGTTAGTTAGTATTACAATATCTTTATTTTACAACGCACATAATCCCAAATGTTTACAAAAGTGGAAAAATATAGCTTCACAAAGAGTAATGCAATGTTAATTGAAAATTGAAAGAGGTTTAGTCACATAATGGCGGATGGGAGGAGCTTCGAGCCTATTGTCGCCCAAGGATTATATAGAGGAATCCTTGATTGTCGCCACTGTACAAGGGCCTGTCCCCAATCGGTAAATGGACTGGAGAATAGGTCGATAAAGTAGTAAGTGGTATTTTCGATTACCATGTCTCACGTCACAGATGCAATTTAGTGTGGCGTTGTGATGTTTTTAAATTCTACCAAAATAAGAAATAAGTACATTTAAGTAAAATAATGGGGGAAAATCAGCAGAGTAGGTTCGAGAAATCGTTAGGTCTGTTAACTACAAAGTTTGTGAACCTGCTACAAAAATCTACAGGCGGTGTTCTAGATTTAAAATTGGTAAATATCGGCAATCATTAAAAAAATGTAAGGCAAAATCTCTTTTTTTTTGTAGGCTGCCGATTTACTAGCTGTAAGGCAAAAACGTAGGATATATGATATAACTAATGTTCTTGAAGGTATCGGTTTGATAGAGAAGAAAAGTAAAAATAGTATTCAATGGAAGTAAGTTCAGGATCATTCTAATGTTACGATCTTAACCAAACTTACTTTCAGACCATACACCTATAAAGACTGTTTACCAGGGGCAAATACCCAGGAATTTTCTGTAAAAGTAGCGCAGTTGAAAAGGGAAATATCAAAATTAAGTGAATACGAACATGAGTTAGACCTACATCGTTTATGGATAGAACAAAGCATACGCAATACAACTGAAGATATCGAGACACAGAAGTATCTATATGTCACTAATGATGATTTCTCAAATTGTTATGAAAATAGTGATACAGTTTTAATAGTGAATACCCCTGTAAATAAGACTAGTGTAAAGTATCAGGTATTTTCTTTGTGTTATTGTTTACAGTTCTTAATTAAAATGTGTTATATTCTAGAACTCAGAAGATAGTTATCAGTTAAAAATTAAATCATCCGGTACACCAATAATAGCCAACTTATTAACGGATGCACCAGAAGAAACAGAAGATAGACCTTCTAGAAAGAGACCACATACTGTATGTTGGATATGTTTGCTATTGTTGCTGTTTGAAATAGCAACCAACAAAAAAAAATATCAATCTCAACTTATCTTATTTTTTATTTTATATTTTTAGATAAATTATATTTTTAGATAAAAAAAGAAGATGAAGAGCCTGACAGAAAGCGACAGTTATTTAATACTTACGATGATCCTGAGCTTGTAGCTGCCGAAATATTATTTAAGAAAGTCAATAGTAATGTGTCTAAAGACCATATTTCTAACGATCATACTTCTCAGTGTAAGTAACGTGCACTACTCTTTAAATGAACATGCCGCCATTAATATCTCACAGTTTAATGTTTAATAAGTAGTTACTATGTTACCTACATACCTACTCAATGGAAAGTTCTGTAACAACTTTTTAAAAATTAGGTTGTTGATGAGATAATAAGGCTGGCGTCATAATTAAAAACGCAGTAACCAGAGAGTTCATAGTTTCGAGAAAAACGACCTCAAAGTTAAAAACTTGTTTTGTGGCGAAATAAATATTTTTTTAGTTTTAGTGATACTTGAGCATTTTGATAATGTATTATTGATGAAAATGCATTTTTATTTAGTATCTCATTATTTGTTATTGAACATTTGGTAAGAAAAATAACAGTAATTCACTCTCACATTTAGGCTTAGTTACTGCGGTTTTGCTTAGTAGCTTTTGATATGCCGCCAGTGAGTTAAATTGTAGAAAAAGCTGATTTTACATCAGTTTTTTTGTAATATTGACTGATTTAAGCTACATTCTGAATTAAATTACTAAAACTATAATCTATTCAACTTAAAGACAAGTAGGAGGTAAACAACAAGCGCGTGATTGCAAAATGTCGTGCTAGTATTGGCTCTTCGACTTAGGTGGAGTGGAACGCTGACTCTATTGGCCAGACGGTTAAGTGACGGCATGCACCGACTTTTCTTTAAGTTGAACAGATTTTAGGTACTCGTGTTAATTAATTGATGTGTTCCCAAATTATTATATATTATAAATAAATATAAAGTGGTGTACAAATAATATACCTTGCACGATACGGCATGTGAGATAAGCTGGGTACTGTAAGGGTTAAAGGTCAAGGCTAAGACCCTTTTGATTATATTTTCTTTTTAGATACAGATCCATTTTTGCGATTGAGTCCCCTGCCCTTAAATCAAGACTACTCATTCGTTCTTCTAGAGACAGAAGGGGCAAGTGATCTTTTTGATATAAGCTCTGTATCAGCATGAAGAATATAACAGAACTTTAATATACCTAATGTAGGTATATTTAGAACTGCCTGATGCAGGAATTTTTAGTATTAATATAACATAATATATACATATATATATATATATATATATATATATATATATATATATATATATATATATATATATATATATATATATATATATATATATATATATAGCTTCTATATTATGTTATCTAAAATTTAAATAATATGTAAACTATAATTTTGATTTTTTTTGTATTATTTTTGTTATTTCTATACAACTGATCAAATGATATATAAATTTCTTTATTTGTCTAAAGTGATAAAATGGTTTGTTATATTATAAATTAGTTTTTCCTTCCTATATAGTACACCTAGAGTTCATTTTATTTCAGCTGTTTTCATATACAGTGAAAGTCGGATATAACATCGGCAAACGGACTGGCAAAATGTGGATGTTATATCCAGCCAGTTAAATGTGGCAACAACAGTATAATTTATAATCAGAATTTTTTTACCTATACATATTTTAAGCTAATCAACAATCATTCATATAAAGGCGGAACATACCATAGACAGACATGAACTGACTTGTCGCCTGTTGTAGCGGCCTCTCCCCATAAGATGTTATAGCCGACCCTAAGGCAAGAAATACATGCAAATCTAGCCGCTATATGCGAATCAGCCCCTCCTATGTGATGCTATAGCCGTAAAAAATACATGTGTTGTCCATCTCTGTATTAGGATATAATATGGTAGTCAAACAGTATCGAAAAATTTCGCCGTTATACGCGACGGCGTTTTAAATGACTTTTACTGTATTAGTGAGCAGAGAAGGAATCATTAAGCATAGGTATAGAGGTAATGTATAGAGTGTCCCAGAAAGAAATATACTCAATTTGAATAGTTAAACTGAAATAATTTTTAAAAAGTATTTGTGTTCAAATACCTTGTATTTAATGTGAGGAATTAAACATGAAATTTGACTACTGTTACTATCAGATACTAATTTTGTTAAGAAAGCATTTGCTTTCTAAATTTACAAATTGCGCGTTGTCATTGCATGTCAGGCTTTTGCCACCATATGTCGTGGCAAATTTGAAGAGCTAGGCAGTATTTCAGTTAACCCACGCCTCCGCCGCCATTTTGAGGCAAATTGAATTTTTGATTCATAGAATTTAAATAGTCCTCCAGCAGAGATGTGTAAACAAAATGTTTTGAGGAACTATTATTTCATCTATTAAGTTGCTGTTGCATTCTATCACCATTTATTTATTTTTTATACTATAAAATTGACGATGATAAAAATCCAATCAAAAATAGGACCACTATTATTGTCACGACTGTCTTGTATATAGTTTACCCGTATTACCAATTACCACATATACATGCACTGTTTAGTTCGAACTAACATGCGTCAAACTAGGTCCCTTTTACTCAGTGAACTATATACTATATAGTTCACTGCTTTTACTTGTCTGTATACATGACACGTTATTACCAACTGAAGGTATCAACTTTTGCTTTTGTCACAAGTTTTCTGCCTTTTATATTGTAAAGTTTCTCACCTAAAAGTTGGCAACGTACCAATTTCGATTGACCATATTAGTTAGGTCAGGAAGATCCGGGCGCGAAATTTGAAATGGGTTCCTAAACACACTTCAGCAAATTCGACTGCCATGTATTTTCTTATTATGGGAGATACAAAAGAGTGATTTTCAGACGGAAATTTCTCGGGTTTTGGGCATTCCTTAGTATTTATACCTATTATACCTCAAACTTTAAACATATTTATCTATAATTCTTCTTTACACCTTTCGATCGAATATATTTTCTGCACTTAGTTCTTATACATGCATAGGTACTCTGTTCAGGTCGGGGCAACAAAGAACAAGATACATCATTGATCCTGATACTGAATAATGTGCTTTCAATAAATTTAAATAGCCATCAAACTGAAAATACTTTTGGTGACCAGAGCCTTAGACTACACATTCTGGCCACGTTGAAAACATATCTTAAATCGTCTAGGAAAAATCACTTATGCTGCTTCTGAGTTTGATTATGTAGGTACTCTATTTTCACCCATTTTCTAACCAACATTCAAAATCAATTATGCGCAATCAGAAAAAAATAGATGCTTGTGATGAAAACTGCCAAACATGAGAGAGGTAAATCAAAATAAAATAAGATTAGACGTTACCTACCTAGAACACGAATATAAATACAAATTCAGCAATGTTACCACAAATATTGCCGGTTTTTTTATAATTGAATGAATTAAATTATAATTTATTAGTAATGCAGTAAGAAACTGTTATCAAATAAGTTTATCCAAACCCTAGTACTTCTCAAATTTTCATTTTTTTCTTGTTATTTTAATGATAGAGAACTTCATAATTCTAATTAAAATATATTTTTATCTAAATTTTACAATCCTCTATAATAACTGTCAGTCATTATTTACCGTCCGACAACATCGCATACAACTTTTTTCAGTAACAGACACTATCACGCCTACAGACGCTCTTAAACTTGAGTCCACATAAGACAACAATATATTAATTTTTGAAATAGGAACCCCCGCCAATTCGAGATCCTATAGCACTAGCGCCGATACCGCCAGATTGTTTAATGCCAGTTTTCCAAAATATCGGTAAGGTGGCAACACCGAAAATTTCGACGACAGATTAAGCCCGATGATTATTACAGACGACAGATTTAAGCCAAGGTCACACGAAAAATCGTGAGATATCACGATTTAACCTGGAATCTCACGATCTTACGATAAAGTACTCAAATCTCACGATAACATGATGCCTGAGATTTATGTACTATTTTTAAAAATTTTGTTGAAGTTAGCGCCACCTGTATTCACCTGGAGTTATTATTTCCTAAAACTATAAACATAACTGAAATAATTTGTTATAAGAAAGCAAATTAGCTTTCTGTAGAAACGAGGCTCTATTGCCGAAAATCACGTGTCGAATTTCAGTTCTCATTACACTACCCACGTATAACTAGATGACGCCAATAGCGGGAAATTTGAATTTAGCAAATGCGGTGTGCGAGTATTCCTGAATAATTAAAAATTGTAATAGGAAAATTCAAATTTCCCGCTGAACCTGTATACCTTTTATACCCCCAATTATAGAGTATGGACACAGAATTAACAAATTCTGTGGTATAGACGCGCATTATCGAATTCTCATGATTTTTCATTGCCATTGTAACGAATTTTAGTACTTCACGGCTGGTCACACTGGATTTATGCCCTATAGATTTCCGCCACTCACGGCCACGCTTCCCGTAAGCCCGCTGACAAAAAAAGCGATTTATAAAATTACGTAGCGTAGTTACGCATAGGCTTTACGCATTATCGTGTTTAAATTTTAAAATGCTAGAAACTTACCTGCCATTATGCATTATTATAATTATCTAAAGTATAAAACACGAATAGTATTAAAAACAAAATGTCTCACTCAGATAACCCGACTATTTTTAAATAAAATAAATAGGCAACAAGCAAAGAGAATTTGAAATGTCAACTGCGGAAGCCTGATAATCGTGGTCACCCATTGGTTGCCGTAAGGCCGCAACGGAATAATCATGAATGGTGGTTATCTTTCTACGGGAGGACGGAATATGGTAGCGGGATAAGATAATTTGTAAATGGTTTAAAGGAAAAGTGCTGAACTTTCTACGGGAGAGCATACGGACGGCAATTTATAAATCAGACTTTTACTGACACTGCACGTCACATAGTGGTTTTTGAGGTTATGGCGCAACAAATGCGCTGTAAATGATGTCAAAAGCCCATATTGATCTGTAATATACACTGGATAGCCAGAAATGGCTGTGCGCTGATACCGCCAAATTGTTTGGTTCGCAAGAATTCACATAGCGGACAGCAGCGGCACCCGATTCGCGCGCAAATACAACTGTTCAGTCGATTTTCGATTCGAATGGTATTAATTACTCTTAGGAATTCAATTTATATGCAAGTATAACAATCGGACGGTGACGTAGCCAATCTAAAAATATTATTTTGAAACCAAAGAGTCCTTCTGGGCTGACCTTATGCCATGTACACGTATTTTTACTATTGAGTCAGTCGCCGACTCTTTGACGAAAATTGTGACCAAACTGGTCCCCTTCTTGGCAGACCTTCTGTCATGTACACGTATATTTAAGTACGTGATTAAGTGAAAAATAATATTTTTTGTATATTATATTAAAAATAATATTGCAAAAGTTGCGGGATCCGCAATCTTCTGCTCAGTAGGCTAGGCTATGAACGCTCTGCGGAACATCTGAAGAAGTAAATATTTGAATAACTCCTCGACTGCGCGCATCATTCCGACATTTTGTTTATGATACTATTCTTGTTATATACTTTGAATAATAATTATAATATTGCATAATGGCCAGGTAAGTCTCGGGTATTTTCAAATTTAACCTCTCTATGTGAATAAATAACGCTAGTGCGTAATGCTCATGCGTCAGAACTACGCTACGTGATTTTATAAATCGTTTTTTGTCAGCAAGCTTACGGGACGCGGGGTTACGGCCGGGTGGACGGGAATCTGTAAATCAGGCTTCACCGAAATCGACGTTTTTGTACAAATGGGTATGAAAATATTAGACTAGGTTTTACGTAAAGGCACTGTACGGACGATAAAGTACAAAGTGGTGCTTTAACTTATTTAGACTGCGTGCCTCTGTTTTACCGACAATCTCGAATTTTGGATCCAACATACGGAACAACATGTCCGCTTCAGCGTACAGCCTCTATATATAGTAGGGGAGCCGTACAGACGAAAGTACCTATGAATAAGGTCACAAGTAGAGTAGGGGAGCCCAAAAGGGGATTTTGGAATTTACTCAAGCGCGGCAGATTAACATATGGGAGATACATTGCATCATGACCATATCACGTGTGTAGGGCTATCTCTTAGCCCTACACATCTAACCCCTAACCCTACACACCTAAGTCCCATAGGTCCCCAGGACGCTCGAGTAAATTACCATTTAGTTTAGCATCGTGGGCTCTCCTACTACTACGGTATCCATAAACGTCTTAATACCCGTATTAATATGTCTATGACGATATCCTTCCTTATATCTTTTTTCTATGATTATATTACAGATTAGCCATATTATATACGTGGCCTATGTAAGATGTTCAGATTAATTTCTCGTTCAAATTACGTGATGTGATTATTTTTTATAGACAAGAATATATATGTCAAACACAAAGACGTCAATGTGGGACTACCAAAAGTACCAAAGATTAGTTTGCGGATATCCGTCATGGCGCTGATATCTTAATTTGAATTTCCAATAGTATCATGCTCACTGTTCACTTGGATTCTGTGTTGACAGCAGACAGAAACAGAAATTATTTCGTCAAATTGCAAATGGCAGTGTATGTCATGTTGTAGTGTTACGTTATTTAATTTATAAAAACAAGGGACTTGTTTTTACTGAAAGACGTCGTTGAGAGATCTAGAAGATTATTATTTGAGTGCTATGAATAATAAGGAAAAGCTACCCAAGCTGGTGGACGTTTATCGTCCATCCAATCCACTCGGTAGGAGGCAATTGCCTCTTGTTGTTGACGAAAATTTAACGGTAAAACTTTCTTACATTTTATTAAATACTTTATATGAAAGTATCACTTGAGTCTACATTTCCATACTTTACTTTATCATTACTTCGTTTCCATATTATCACACTACAAGACATATGATATGACCTACAAAATTAAGAAATCCAATTAATGGAATTTGTTTCAGCTGGTAATGGATATAAAGAGTTCTGGAATAATTTGTGATAATCAGCTTTTACGAGGAAAAGAATTAGAGGATTTTGCTTGTAAATGGCTGGTTCTGTCACCACAGGAATTGCGAAGCGCTTTGCAAATAACAAAGTCAGAGTTAATGCATGTTTTGAATCAAAATGTGCCATGCGTTGGGTGTCGTAGAAGGTAAATATAGTTTTCTGCAGTCTCCTTGCGACTTGGCCAAGATATATAAAAACTTTCGCCTACACTATTATCAGGTCAGGGATATTAAACCACAGTTACAGCTCAATAAATATCAGTCCATTCATTGATGGGAGAAATATATAATTAAATTTTTACTTTTGAAGTTTTTCTTAGCTAAGATACAATCTTCTTTAGGCAATAATTAAATTTTAATATAGAAGTACGTGTAGGTATATAGGTAGGTGTTGAGTAAATTGGATGATTATGTTTGGACAAACCTCGGATAAAACAATTATTGTACAATTTTACTATTTTTTTAACATAAATTACCTAACTATTAAGAATTATAAATTGGTTACACAGGCGCCGACAAAATTATCTATGTATGGGTTGTTCCGCTGGTTCCTATCTCTTTTCGCACATTAAGTACTGTGTATCAAAACTTAAAATGTCTCAATAATTGGGGCAAACCTGTACTACCATTGTTTTCCTGTAAATTTGTTAGAATGACAAGTATAGGAATCGGTATGTAGGTACCTACCAGTTGAATTTTCCTAAATTCCTGACATAGTTGACAAGGTGAGACAATAATATGAACCTGAATAGGGCAAATCCAGAAATATTGGCAACTCTTTAAAGGTAGGATATTTTAAAGGTGTGTATCATTTGAATGTATGTCTCTTTTGCTCTACAGGAATTGAATGACGGTGAACAGCACTAAAATCTAGGATACATGTATGAGCATGCATATAATTTGATTTTAAATACTGTTTAAAACCTATGATCTGATGAATGTTGTCAGGTCTGATTTCAGACAAATAAATGTGTGATGTATGTGACAAACATGGGTTTATATTTATCGACAAATTAAACAACCTCAAAATTGTAGTATTGCTGGTTGTCCCTTAAGTAATCACATATTTATTAGGTTTCTACATTTGTGTTGATTGTTGTTTCCAATATTTTCAGCTTCTTTAAAATTACTTTGCAAAGTAATTTCTATCTTTACCATATATATTAAATGTATAATTTCCTCTTTTTATCATCTTAGAGCTGCTACAATAAGACGAAACAGAGACTTTAGTCCTGTTTCGCATGGTTTTATATGAGTAACCCCCTCCCGTACCACCATTGGTTATGCTCGCCCTAGGGCGAGGCGTTGAAAACTACTCAAAAAAAAATTTCTCTTTACATACGGGTGTTTTCTGGATTATTGCACACCATTCTGGAATTCTGGCCAATCCCCTCCCTATCCGATGTATGCCGGCACGTAGCAGTGTATTTCAGTGTATTTAGTGATATACTTATTGAATAAAATTTACAAAACACCATTGTGGTTACATAGTTCACATCATAGTTCTATAATCCTCATGTTTGGGAGTCTCAGGGAGACTGCAAATATATTTGTCAATGACATTTTATATTGTTTTACTTACTAATGTCTCATGACTATTTATATTTCATTTTATAACCACTTATTTAAAACCGCTTTTATAGATCTAAGACTGTGTGTTTAGTTTTTTAACGCACGGTCTAAGATCTGTAAAAGTGGTTTTATCTAAATGTTATAAAAGACGATATAAATACCGCTGTTAATATTTTACTAACGCTCCACATGACATTGCTTTTAGTGTCGAAAGGTTATATTTCCAATTGTTTAAATTTGGACATCCAACACTAGACCCTTTAATTGTCAAGTCTGATGGAACAATAACTATAAAGGAGGATAAACAAGCGTACCAAGTGTTGGGCTCAATATTTCACGACCATGCGTAAGTAACTTATTTATTTTATCAAATATAATTTAGTTATTCATTTTGTTAAAAGAAATATAAAATTATATTTATTTGTAACTCATTTGTAAACGTCAATTTATCAAAATGTTGTATTAATCGAGAAAGTCTATTTTTACAAGCTACTAGTAAAATTTTTACAGATTAACTGTCAATTTTACATGTTAGTAGCATTATTTATCTTAGAGAATTACTGATTTGTATCAGAAATATAAAAAATCATCAAAGGTTACAACAAATTATTATTGAGGATTTTTTTGTAACAAAATTATTATCTACCTGATATATTTTACAAATTTATAATAAATAAAATATACAAAAATATGCAATGTAATTGTTTTTTACTAGCTCCAGAAGGTGATGCTCATCTATGACTCACCAGTCGCATCCTTCTGTCCGCCAGTAAAAACCCTCTTACCATGCTATTACTATACTCTTGTTATATACTATAGTCTGTCTAGTATGCACAGGCAAAAGGAAATTCTTGCAAAAAAAGTGAGATTAAATAATCTTGCAGCTTGCTTGGAATCTATCTTGTTTTTTATGCACTTGTAAGAAGAAATTACCTTTTTCTTTGGTAAATGGGAAAAACAAATGGGGCATGTACACAGGATGAGCCATATTACATTTTTTGTGAATGTACCATAGATCTAAACAGATATGAAAGAACAAAAAACTCCAAACAATTTGAATTTGTTCGGTCAACAATTTGTTGGTCCAAACAATCAGTTCGGTGCGGTGAACAGAGGCCCTACCCTCTGGGGGCCCCTGGTTCCCGGGCATGAAGTCAAAATACCCGATTACAGTTTTGAAATTACCGTTGTTTTAATGAAATGTAGTAACGCCTATCAAATAATAGTGAAACTGCCAGAATTAAACAAATACAGCCAAACTCTGAATATTTACATTATGTGCTGCACACAATGTTAAGACATATAGTTTTTTTGTAGCAGCAAACGGTGGGACCTTTTATCATCGTTTACTTTAGATAACTTTTAAATAACTTCAATCCCATCTGTTGGTCAGGGCGTATACAGTTGGTTTTAGCAGTTAAATTTTGACTAGTTGATATTTGAAAGGCTCTTACTGAAATTGAATTAAAATCACTGAAGAAAGATGAAATTGCAGATGCTGCTTCTTTAAACAAAAGAATGAGTACTTTTGAATCAAATTTTGGCCATCAAATGTGTTACTGAACGGAGAGGCAACGAAAAGTAAAAAAACACTTTGATGAACTTTCTTTTGATCATCTTTTCGAAGATAGAGAAGAGTAGTTTAAGGTTAATGTTTTTTTAAATATCCCAAAGTTTTATCTTATCTTTTGTAACTCGGTTTCATATCATATTTGATTTAATGAAACATGACCTTAAAGAAGATATGTCAATAAGACAACTTATTGAATTTATTATTAAGAATCTGGAATATACGTGT
>CAXKVY010009230.1:0-19103 GCA_964058915.1 Tetropium fuscum | reverse complement strand
CATCTACAGAAAGATATTTAAGGTGACTGAAACATTTTTTTTCAATTATATATATATATATATATATATATATATATATTATAATATATATATATATATATATATATATATATATATATATATATATATATATATATATATGTATATATATATATATATATATATGTATATATATATATATATATATATATATATATATATATATATATATATATATATATATATATATATATATATATATATATATATATATATGTATATATATATGTATATATATATATATATATATATATATATATATATATATATATATATATATATATATATATATATATATATATATATATATATATATATATGTATATATATATATATATATATATATATATATATATATATATATATATATATATATATATATATATAATATATATATATATATATATATATATATATATATATATATATATATATATATATATATATATATATATATATATATATATATATATATATATATATATATATGTATATATATATATATATATATATATATATATAATATATATATATATATATATATATATATATATATATATATATATATATATATATATATATATATATATAAATATATATATATACATATATATATATATATATATATATATATATATATATATATATATATATATATATATATATATATATATGTATATGTATATATATATATATATATATATATATATATATATATATATATATATATATATATATATATATATATATATATATATATATATATATATATATATATATATATATATATATATATATATATATATATATATATATATATATTATATATATATATATATATATATATATATATATATATATATATATATATATTATAAAACTTATAAACTTATCCTATATGCGCGCCATTTTTCAAATATGGCGATTAATACGTGAAAATAAACAATTTCTTACATGTATTACAATGATAAATAACTTTCACTAACTTTAGTTCCTGTACAGTAATTTGTCAAGGCTAATTACATTCACATTCTGAACAGTAACATATATAAATAGTAAATAGTGTTATTAACATTAACGCTATAAAAATATGTACGTGCAATTCCCTGTACTTTCGTGTTCAATAGATAGTAGCGACTCAAATGATTCAGTCTTTAGTCACATATTTGCAAATTTATACAATAATAATAATAATAATACATTTATTATCCATTTAAATATACAGTATAAAAGCACGACTTAATGTTTATTAACAAAGAAATAGGAAAACCACTAGGTGTGCTCAAGCAGATGAAGCATGTAGGTACCTATAATGCATTTACCAAGTTTATCAAACACATATTTTCGATAATAGTTTAGCCTAATATTATAGGTATTAACTAACTTGTATTGTCAAAACTCACTAACTCAGGCCCAAGTTTAGAGAACTCTGAACTATATGAACAAGTATATAATTGGATCACGACCCTAAAATTATTCGAGATTGCAGATATTACCAAATAAAATTAACTAGTATGTATTAAAAAATAAGGAATTTGCTTATGACATTTGATAGACGATTCTAAGATCCGATTCGTTGATTTTATTCAATGCCTCAGTGAATATAATAGCCAACTCACATTTAACAATTCATTTCCAATTTTTACATTTTGCGTGCGATTTCCTATATAATTAGACATTAACCTAATCAATCGCGGTGGATTTATGATTTTTTCCGTCGATCTACATACAGAAGATTTCGTTGCAGGATTCTGCTGGAAAACACTACATTTCACATTTCAGTCCTGTTTTTTAAAATTATTTGAATATCTAATAGTAATTAAGGTACCACGGATGTTATAAGGATAATAACGCACTGAGGTCGACAGTGTACCTCCCGAGGGCCTTTGGTCCGAGGGTATGTACGTCGACAAGGGCGTCATTATCCTATAACATCCGTGATGCCTTCAACGTTTAATGTCCTATTAGTCTGTTATTTAATTGAATTTTTTTGACACTTATGATTTATTAATTTGACATCTATTAGGTATGTTCAGAACGATTTGATTTAAAACATTGTAAAAATCAAAATTGTTTGTAAACGCATTGCATAGGAACACATTTAATTTTTTTTGATGGTAGTGAAGGTTATCTGTAATTTCGATTTTACAATTGGTTTATTTCCATGGTTATGAATTAATAATGCCCAAGGGCGTTATATATATTCATAACGCCCAAGTGCGTTATTTCTCACATAATACCTATATATTGTTGAATTGTAACTTATTTTATTGTCAGTCCTGGCGTTTCAAAAAGGAAAGGAAGAATGCAAGATCAAAATTCCGATGTGGTCACGTTTTGTATTAATAAATTTATTACAACGGTTAATTCCTATGTGTTTTTTCTACCTACTATAGTTAATTACACAAAGAAACCAAATTATGCTCCATTATGCTCTGAGCCCGACAGAAACTTCTGTTAAATATTTAATTGCCCTTCCCGCTACTCATACGTCTTTGCTCAACTTTCGTGAGGCAGATTATACATATGACATATCGTGTAAGTATACTAATAATCGAAATATCAAAGAGGAAAACATACCTATGAGGAGCTCATGTTCGAAATCGTCACTCTGAATTAACTGTACAATATTTAAGTGTATTATATTTCCTAAATTTCATGCCCTTTTCAGTTTGTTCTTAGATATTATTAGAAAATGAGTAGGTATCCATAACCGACAGTTGTGACAAATAGTATCAAAAATGACACAAATTTAAAAGATAAACTAGAGATCAAAATTTTAGTGAAAATGACTAGAATTTACAATTATTATTACCAATAAAAAATGGTAACCCATCCGATGCATGTAATAAAATTTGACGTTTTCGATATTTCCAGCGCATTGTGCGATGCCTTCCCTTCTAGAGGCCCTAGAACAGAAGTATGGCGAGAGCTCGACGGAATCCGAGGGGTCAGAGGACGAGGGTATATCAATATCAATATTCGTGCCTTGCAAATCTCCCAGAGCCGTAGTTCCGGCCTTGCTCGTTCTGAACGACTGCGATATTGCAACTGCCGGCGAGAAGGATGCTCTGGTTGCCAAATGTGCCGGCGTGGAAGAGCTCGACCTTGCCAAGAATAAATTGAGTGACTGGCCAGAGGTATATCAACAGTATTTTATTTGTTTCATTGCATTTAAATTAAAGTGGCCAGCCACCCAAACGGAAACCACCTAATGAAGTTGCATAAACATTGAAATCAAATTACAAATCAACATTTATTTTACCAACATATTATTATTATTCGTAGCCTATACCTACTTATTATTCATAACAGAAAATAATTAATGTAGTGGAAAATTAGTAGTTTACATTATAATTAGGCAACATTTTTTTTCCAAATATTAATTAAAATACTTTCAGGTCTTCAGAATATTGCAACAGATGCCTCGTTTGAAGTTCGTTAACTTAAGCTTTAACGTCTTATCAACACCCCTTCGGGAAGTGGAAGTCGACAGAAGTATGCGATGGCAGGAACTCAAAAACCTGGTACTGAACTCAACGTATATCAGCTGGGAAAGTGTCCAGGATATTCTGGACCACCTGCCCAGATTAGAAGAGCTACACTTGAGTTTAAACGAATACAACAACGTTTGCTTGCATGATAAACCAAACTGCGCTTGTAAAGACACGGAAAACGATAACAAACCAGAGAAGTGCTTGTGCCAAACGTACAAAGTCAGCCACAAACATTCTGGGATACGCATTTTACACTTTACGGGAAATCCTGTAGAGAACTGGAAAGAAGTGAGGAAATTAGGATATGCCTTTCCGAATTTAGAAACACTTGTGTTAGCCGACTGTCCTATTAAATCCCTTGATATAGTCCCGGAGTGCGAGCAGGCTTCTTGTAACAGGAACTATGAGAGTTCAGAGAGCGAACCTGAGTCTAGCAATAACATACATTCTCCACACGATGGCTTCACGAATTTAAGGGTTATAAACTTGAACGCTACCCAGCTGTCAACATGGGCTGACATTGAGAGACTCTCCAAGTTTCCAGTGTTGCAGTGCATCAGAGTTCAGGTAAGATAACCACAGAAGAATATACTTTTTGCTTACCATTTATTACCATCTATTTACATTTAATAACTTGTCCGCCAAGTGTTTCATATTTGTGTAACGAGCTGAGGGTAGCAACTCTACTATAGTCTCACATTTTTTTCCATGATATTTCACATTACTTAATGCAAAGCCAGGAATTTATAATGCAGCATCACGTCGCATTTGTAGGTAGCAAAATTATGCCATTACTTCTTTTTCTTCTCTAATCACAAGCATTTCTGATCACAAGCATTAGCATCTCAAGTCTTGCACTTGTATCACTCCTTTCAGTTTTCATGAGGTATAGTTAATGCTCCACTGCACTGTAACAATATCCTCTTCACAGTGCTTGCCAATATTCTAAGAGACTATGCCAGAGTATTGTTCCATGCAAAATGGGCCATCATCGTACTGATGCACACAATATATCATCTTCAGCTCTGATTTAAGAACCTGAGTTATGGCCACCTTGTAGGCCAGACTTCGGTCTGACTGATTATCTTGGAGTCATTTGGTCTAAAACCGATCTATAAAGAGCACGAATATCAGTTTTTTTTGGTCAACTGTATATTGTTGCGATATTTGAAATGTTTAGTTCCAAAAACTTTTTGTGTTCAACAATATTTCCTTTGCGGACACATGGAGTTTTCAAGAAGGGACTTATTGAGAAACAATTGTTTTTAGGGTACCCCCCTTTGGGGAACTACGGAATACACAGAGCACGAAAGGAGGCAGCTACTAATAGCAAGGCTTCCAAATGTGGTAACTTTAAATGGTGGTGGAAAAATATCAGCGGAAGAACGAGAAGACTCAGAACGGGCATTTATCAGATATTACATGGACAAGCCTGAAAGTGACAGACCTGAAAGGTAACACTACAGTTAGGAATGAATGTACCTATAACTTGGTTGAATTATTCATTTTAGATTTTTCGAACTAGTCCAGATCCATGGTAAGTTGGATCCCCTTGTGAATGTAGACTTAAGGCCGGAAAAGAGGGTAAAGGTGACATTCACCTGCGGTTCCAATAGTGAGGTTAGATCGGTAGATGTGTATCGCACTGTGAATGACTTAAAAACCAAACTAGAACCATTCGCTGGGTTCTCCGCTGCTAAAATGAGACTCTTCTACGTTGATCAAGATCTAAGAGATATGCAGGTATGTATAGCAGATTTATCTTAGTAGCACATACCACATTTTTTCTGATTTTAGGGTCCAGAGGAAATGAAGTACCCCAGTAAGAGACTTTATAGCTACAACATCAGATCTGGGGACGAGATCATCATCGACTGTAAAAAGAAATTAAACGATACTAAGTAAATATTTTGAATAATATAGTTTCTTTTGGTTGAACTATTCTATTTATGTTTAGTTATAACAAATAAATGTTGTTAAAGTATGAACCTTGAAGGGGTGGTACGATACTGATCCATATATGACCATGATTGATAAGAAATTAAATAAAATCTATCAGGTGATTATTCGTTCGAGAAAAATCACTATACATGCAACTGCCGTAGACAAAAAAAATTTAGCCCTACTAATAAAATAAATAAATTTATTTAATACATTAAAGTAAACGTAAAAATCCATTATACCACTATACCAGTTAGCGTGGTATTAATAACATTCAATGTATATACAATGTATAAAATATAGAGTTAAAACTATCTATTTCGATCTGTTAAATAACAAGGGGCAAAGGTTCAATAATTATACTAGTTAATGAGGAGAGGCTCATTTATTAAAAACTAGGAAGCTAGTAGTAGTGATGAAATGTAGCTATCTATGGTAGAAAACAATTTTTAGCAGCTTATAGCTGTTGACCTCTGTGAGGTAATATTTTATTTTATTGATATATCATGCTACGATAATTTAATGTCCTAATCAATTTGGAATTAGGGATGGAATACTGTGTGTTACGACTAAATGGATCAGTAGTGATGGTTTATTATTTTCTCGAGAATATTATAAATATTCCTTACTAATTGTTGGCTAACTTAATTTTTAAGCATATCAGAAGAGGAGGAAAAACTAATGTACGGCCTGAAGTAAAATGAAGCAATCAAAATAGGGGATAAAGAAACAGCCCAAAGGCAGTAACTATTAATAGCAATGAACTGTATTGATCATTTTGGCATATTTATTTTGGAATTTTTTATTGAGAAGTATGTTTTCAGCTTGAGCACCATTTTAAAGGCGTAAAATAATTCAAACCTTTATCTACAAGAAAGTATGGGAACTGATTAATTTTTGCTTTTAGTAACTATAATTCAACGAATACTTAGGATACTTTTCTATTTACCAAGACACTCGATATATTTACACTGAGCAAAGAGTCAATGACAACTTTCAGATCAATTTTCTTTTTGTTCCCAGAATTTAAACCTCAAAGGGTTTAAATTAGCACAGATAGCTGTACTTATAAAAAATCAGTCAATAGTCTCCAAAGGGGCCAATTTAGTTAAAATCAATGTCACATGACTCGCTCATGTCTCTTCACACAGAAAGATAATAATAACGGAACTGAAAATGTACACTATACGCAAAATAATCATTTTTAGAGGTTTATATTAATATAACATTCAAAATGTGTTCTATTATAAGATCAACTGAAATATTTTTGTACTTATAGATAAATGGTTGCAAAGGTGTAAAACTGGGTAGGTACATATATCTGAACCGGTAGATCCTTATGGCGATTTATCTATGACACCAATAATAATCACTTTCTGCAGTTCAAAAAGTAACCTTATATCGAGCCTTATATAGCTAATAATGTCTATTAGACTAACAGTTGTAGAAATTGTTTTATTACTTCAAACCATTAATGGATATCATAGTGATATTGTTATTGTTTTCATTCATTTTGACTTAAAGTTAAATTTTTCGAACATTCTTGTATTTGAATTCAGAATTTGTTTATAAATTTTTACTTAAGTCTACTAATGACACAGTATTTCTTTACAATACTGTCACTCAGTTAGCATCACAGGTCCACTTCAGGTGAATTTAACTTTATGTTACTTGATTTGGTCGCTTGTGAGTAGATTAGCAAAATTGTGATATTTTTGCCTATACTAAATAAGTGATGGCACAAATACTGTATTAAAACTGCCATGTGTAATACATTAGACATTTTTATACAGCCTGGTAAAAATCACTAACATCTGTTCCTATATACATGCATAGGTATTGTACAAGTATTAAGCATGGATTAACAAATTTTCAGTAGTAGAAACCTGAATTTGTGAAGGCAGTCCAAAAGCTTAATATAGCTGATATAATGTTTCTACAGTATGTAATGCCTTACACGCTGTAGAAAAATACATGATTGATTTTTACCAGATGATTTTATGAATACTTATATTATGTATTAGACTGGTTATATGGTGTATTTGTTAGGGAATATGTGAATCTATGGTGTTACATACCCAATTACCCATATTTTTAATTGGCAGCTTTATATAATGTTAATTGCTTTAGATTTATGGGGTTTCAGATATTCCCAACAATTTTTAAATTACTCTACTCAGTCACTTATATTGTGATACAATAAATTGAACATGAAAAAATCAACATTAAATGTTGTGAGTATATTGTTTACTAATAGATAGATGTATTTATATTTAATTTTAATTACACAATAAAAAGTATTAGTAAAGATTGTCCTTTTTTCAACCTGGGAACTAGGAAAGTAATACCTAGGTATATATTTATTATGCTATAGGTAATTATATAGTATGTTCATTTGGTAGATATTCAGATAAAAATATTACTTAATAAATATATTTTAAATAAAATAATAAGGGTCGTATAGCATACTTAAGCAATGTTTGCAAAAGATACAGTTTTTTTTAACTAATTATCAATTACCTAAATGAGGTATCTACCAGAAGTCGTGGGAGATGGCAGGATGTCAATAAATAGATTGAAATATCCCACAATATCTGTGGAAGGTGCACACAACCGGGTAAAGAAAATTTGTTTGAAAACTAATAATAGTTTTACAATCTTAGAGAAACACAACAAACTGAAATTGTTCGGTATTTAGGCTTAAAATAAACTTAAATCATAGGTTAGGACAGTACACGTAATAGAATACAAAAATTCTTACGTATCATATGTAGAAAGTGTGAATTGTTGATATTATAACTAAGTAGGTATATCTATAAATAATAATGTTGTATATTAATAGATGAACTATAATTGAGTTAAAATGATTTTATAAATCACTTAGCGTAAAGATTTCTCGTTAAAAGTACCTAATGCAAGATAATTTAGTAGGCATCAAATAATATATTGTATCAAATATATCATATATAGAAAAGAAGATAGTATATATTAAATAAGAATTAGGAATGTAAACTGTAGGTATAACAGACATAGTGAATGTTTAAAGATGCTAAGCATAAATCATTTCAATAACTAAAGTGAGAAAGTATATAGACATAGAATAGACATATAGTATCGAAAATGGTATAGGCATATTATAAAAGGAAATCAAGAGATCAGGAAAATAAAATAAGTGGAAACCAAGCAAGAAAATAATCATTCAAGAAGGGATGTGGATGCCAAGGAAAAATAAGAAAAGGAGATTGCAGATAGAAGTTTAGAAGCAAATTGCAGATAGAAATAAGAGGAGAAAAGGATTAAGAGATTTGTTGAGGTACAGAGAAACCAGATAGACGGGGCATGCTGAAAAATTATAACAAGACTTGAGCAAAGTTGTGAAAATAAAAGCATAAAGAAGAAACGTTAAACAAATTTAAAGTAACTTCTCATATCATTCGAATTTGTTCTCATCAAAGAGAAAACAACTGTCTCTGGAGCTCATATAAGAAAATATGAAATTATAACAAGACTTGAGCAAAGTTGTGAAAATAAAAGCATAAAGAAGAAACGTTAAACAAATTTAAAGTAACTTCTCATATTCGAATTTGTTCTCATCAAGAGAAAACAACTGTCTCTGGAGCTCATATAAGAAAATATGAAAATTTAGTGAAGCAGTGATAGGTACTTATATATAATATCACTCTGTATTATCACTTGGGTATAAATATATTATAACCAGAGCCCTAAGACATATATTTATCTTCATATTATGTATTATACTGACACCTGTATCGACTTACCTCTTTCTTGCTTATCTATTAGGTATATTTCCATAAACTTCAAGCCTATTGTTACACATCGTCAAGAGAAGCAGCATTCATTATGTAAACAGATTATATTTATTTCACTCACAAACCTTTAGCAAAAAAAGATATTTTTAGGTTAATATACCAATTTATACATCCCGCAATTTTTTGTGATAAACCACAGAAGTGTAATATGACCTTCCCACTGTTCGGCTGTGGGTATGTGCCACAAAACATGCCACTTAGCAGTTCAGGCACCGGATAGTAGTGGGTAGTGGCTCAAGATCTTGGTACTTGGTAGTGGCTGCGGTCGCATCACTCGCATCGAGAGGACGTAGGACGGTTCGGGCATTTAGGGGCACACATGGGTCACATGGTACCCATATGGGGGCACAGATTTTCCTAAACTGTTGTGTCACTGTGTAGGTGCTCTGATCTGTATATATAATTATTATGAGTATGGTAATTATGTTATGGTCCGAAACTCACTACCAAATTGGTTTGGCGTTCCTAATCCTGGCGTGATTAGCGGTGTTAGTTACCACGTATACATGCACATTTAGTTCGAACTAACATGCCGTGTCTTATCTATGCTGGCTGCGGTCGCATCGAGAGGACGTAGGACGGTTCGGGCATTTAGGGGCACACATGGTACCCATATAGGGGCACAGGTTTTCCTAAACTGTTGTGTCACTGTGTAGGTGCTCTGATCTGTATATATAATTATTATGACTTATTATGGCCCGAAACTCACCACCAAATTGGTTTGGCGTTCCTAAATTAGCGGTTAGTGTTAGTTACCACGTATACACGCACATTTAGTTCGAACTAACATGCCGTGTCTTATCTGTGCTAACATGCGTCACATTAGGTCAACGATTATAGACTAACTATAATCCTTGACATTAGGTCCCTTTACTTGTCGGTATACATGACACGTTATTACCAACTGAAGATAACCATCAACCTCTTACGGAGGCCCCGCATCAGCGTATTTATAATAATATTTAGTATCTAATAAAACACTTACCTACTAATATTCTGAATAAAACCTGTTTATTAAATTAAATACCTCAAATAACTAACAACGAAGGAAACGATAACGTAAAAACAACGAATCTTTTATAACGCGTTTTTACAATAAGCCCATGATATACCTACCTATTTACCAGGTTACACATACCGTGTCATTTACCCACAACTTTTGAAATATGTCTATGAATACTGCCACCACGCTTATTAAAAAGTTTATATTATTTACATGTCAGACAATCTCTTCTCAAAAACTCTCATAGGGTAGGGAGCCTAAATTATTTTCATAATACATATTTTTGTTTTTGTGATTTTTCTGTGAGAGCCTGTAAAACAGTTTAGAAACAGGTTTTAACATGCTCATATGCAGTATGCACTTGTTTTTTTCGGAATGAAAGTATTGCATATGAGAAGTAAATGATTCTTAATAGAAAATATGTGGCGTGGTTCTATCATTATTTAAATAGCAAAAGGCTAGAGGGAATATATAATATGATAATAATATATGATAGGGAAATTTATTAAATTTAAAAGAAAACAGACAATAAATATCTTTTAATTAGGTACCTAATTCACATTAAAAATATATAGCTGGAATGACCAATATCCTACACATAAGAAACCATCATTACATAAATAGTACATATTTATCACGTTATATAATTTTAAATAAATAAACATTAGCTATAAGAGAATGTAACAAAAATATACATTTTCATAATTTACGAATTTATACAAAATAATTTAACAATATTCACTGGTGCTACAAAGGAATATTTTATTTATTTCAATGTTCCTAAGAAAAAGTAAGCCAATACGCTGATTTATATTAGACTATTAGCTTTATTCCAATTGCACTTGGGGACCGTTTGCAAACACCCAGTCATAAGCATTATTACCTTTACCATCCCACAGCGAGAAAATAATGCAATAGTCCAGTCCCCGACTACTTCTGACAGTTTTCAAATGGTCCACAAGTGCTGTTGGAACAACGCTATTACCAAAGATAAATTTGTTGCTCAAAGAATAAAACTTTGAAGAAAAGATAATACAAAATAATTCAGCCACAGATGACATATTTGAAATTCAGGGTGGAATGGGGAAATTAATAAGGACAAGAAGGAAACAAAAGAGAAGATACATAAACCTAGTTTTGCACACAAAATGCCATAATACACAAAAAATATTTCAGAACTGAACAGTACCACTTTAAAATAAGTGTTTTAACGAGTCAGTGTTTTATTTGGTTGATTTGGTATATTCAAAATGGTTAAATTGCCAATACAATTAGTAGCTATACAATTGAATTTAAAACAACTTTAGGATGATTTAATAAATTTACGTAGTTATTTGAAAAAGAACCGTTTCAGAACAACATCTATTCTATAATTATGTTATGTTCCTTGGAAACGCACTATTCAGCAACCCATAATGCACAATATATCCAAGACTAAATGCGTCGCATAATTATAAACGGTAATCTGTAGTATAAAACCTAACAATAGTTCTAGAGAGTGCTGCCTACATCTATGTGACTTTCCCGAAACAAAAATGCAACTGGCTTAAAAAACAATTGTGTATTAACATAAATAGACATAATTTTCATGATCAAAACCCACTAAAATTGTTTGTAACCTAAAAATTGCACTAACTAAAGTTCTGTGTGGCTATCCTCATCCGTAGCCGAAGGGTCGATATCACCTTCGCTCTCAGCAGTTTCAACTTCTTCATTTGCGTCCACTTCCTTGGTAACTATCACGTTTTCTTCATTGTCACTAGTATCATTTTTCTCTGTCTTCTCTTCAGGCTTTTCTTCTACTGGTTTTTCTGTTTTCTTTGGTGGTCTCCACATCTTTACTTTGTTTACTAGGTATTTTACCTCTCTGTCTAGGGCAGCCATTTTATCCATGAGAATTTTAACTGTTAGTTTAACAGGCTGGGAGAGTTTCAGCTTGTCTTGCTCCTTGATTGCATTGGCTCGCCAATCAACTGTATCGCTGATCAAATTCGTCAAAGTGTCAATTTCAACGTCCGTGAATACACTCTTTTCTGGGGTCGTACTATTCGTAAGATTCCTGGCAGTAGCCAAAAAGTGGCTGGAATGATTCAACATGTGGTCAAGTGCCTTTAAAGCCTCGGGCCTTTCCTTATGCTCCCATACCCTTGAAAACAAATCCCTTGTTAATGCACGTAAGTCTTCCAGTTTCTTTTCGTATGTGTCTGCATCAGCTTCTGATCCGTCTTCATACAACCACTCCGAGATTTCACTACAACTTACTTTGATTTTCTCGAGTTCTTCTTTGGTACCTGCCTGTACATATCCATCTTCATACAACCTATTCTGGACTTCTATCACAAAACTCTCCAGATCATTCAAGGCAGTGGCACGCCTGTTTATCTCCTTCTCTATCTTATCTAACTTTGTTATTTTCTCCAGAGATTTGGCAAACTGATCCTTGCTGAGTATATTAATCGTTAAAATGTCTTCTGATGCCTTGATTGGTTCCTTAACAGTAACTAGTTTAGGCTTCACCTCCTTAGGAGGCTCTTTTTGAGTCGTGTTTCTGGCTGATGTTTCATTTTTTGGCTTTTTGTCGGTTTCTTTCTTTTCATGTGGTTGCGGGACATCTGGCTCCGGTTCGTCTGGTTTTTCTTCAACTGGTTTCTCTTCTACTGGCTTTTCTTCAACAGGTTTGTCGTCTTCACCACCAAACAGTTTGCTAAAGGTGCTTCCTGAAAAAGTAACATTTTAATTCGCATTATCTAGCTCTATATAACACATGGTTTTGATTTGAACTTTGAACAGAACCCGTTGAAATATGGCTTGAATGAAAGATCTTAACTGGAACTTTTGTTGGAAAATTATTTTGAAAACGAACTTTTTCACTTTTCTCTACTAAAATCTACTTTTTCGATTATTAAAAAGTAGATTTTAGAGAAAGAAATTGTTCAGTGGGTGATATTACATATAGACCAGGGTCGATAATTTTTTAAACCAAAAAAAAAAATAGTAGGATGAAATCCATTGGAAAAAGAAGATAATATAACAAAAATGATAGGAAAAATAATTTACGGGCGATCTGAGGTCGGGAAAAGTGGAGGTAAGTTTTTAAGGGTAAAATATGGTTTATCTCGATTTCCGGCAAAATTACAAGTCCAATGGACAAAAGTTAAATGGCAAAGTTGTAGGTAATAAAAATATCTACAACTTTTGTAATTATATTTTTTTCACATATCCTCAAAATGTATGTGAAAAATTCAACGATTAATATGTATGATTAAAAAAAAAATCGGATTCTAGTTTTTTCGTTTCTTCTCATTTTCTGAGAACATTTATCATAGTAATGTATATTTTTTTACACAATCAGAAAGTAGATATTTCAACGAACAAAATGCCCATCGACTTTTGAAAAAAAGCAGGTATTTTGACGTGACAATTTTCGATTGAAAATTAGGGTGCTTTTTCGATATTAAGTCAAAATAAGGTGAAAAAATTAATATTTTAATTAAAAAAAATTACAGTGTGTTTGGGACATACAATGGTAAGTTTGGACCAAATTTCTTGAAAAAAAAATTTTTTTGTAAAAGAAAAATAAAAAACCAAAAACTTGGTTATTTGAATTTTTCACATACATTTTGAGGTTATGTGAGAAAAGTGTAAATACAAGTTGTAGATCTTTTTATTACCTACAACTTTGCCATTTTTTCTTTTTTCCATAGGACTTGTATTTTTGCCGGGTATCGAGAGAAACCGTTTTTTACCCTTAAAAACTCACCACCTTCGTGACCTCAGATCGCCCGTAAATTATTTTTCCTTTCATTTTTGTTATATTCTCTTACTTTTCCAATGGATTTCATTCTACTAATGTTTTTTTAAACTTTTTACCATTTTCAAAGGCTTCAGCCGTGGTCTAATAAGGATTAAGCATTTAAAAAATTCGGACCTATTGTAAAATTGTTGAGTTGAAATTTTGGAACTCTCCCCAGCCTGTCACAGCATACCGATCTTAATGAAAATTAAATTGCAAAAAAAAATTATATTGCAATCGGTAGGTAATGACAGTATCTCAGAGCATTCCAATTTTCAGAATTTTTCATAAACAAATCAAATTTTTTTTAACAAAAAACCTGCAATTATGAATTTATGCAACTGATTTTTACATGAATTTAAAAGTGTTTACAGTAGGACCGAAATACGAGACATTCACTTTTTAACGCATAGCAGCCATTCTAATTAACTTATATATTCGAAAGCTTAAGCTGTTCAATGATTTTTCTTCATATCGAATCGAGCAATTATTCGTGAAGAAATCGTTGTTTAATGTAGGGCGCTCAATCAAGTGTATAGCCTACAATTTTGCATTTTAACATAGAAATACGCAGTTTACGCTTATTTTTCGTGGGACCCCGAAAGAGGGGTTAGACCTAATGATTTTGCATTAGAATGCAATACAATTCATCAATATGAAATTCTTACCTAGTTTAGACAATGTACCTTCTTCCTCCTCCGTGGGCAGCACTGTCTTTTCCACGACGAGCTCCACATTCAACAAATTTAACAAGCCAGAATCATCCATAGCAAAATGTGCCTTGATACCCTTCGTTTCCATATTGGGCCCAGTATTTTTCTTTAGAGCATCGGCAACACCAGTCAACTTATATTCTGACAGATTCGTTGACCCTATATTGAGAATTTCATTATTTGCTAGATAATCCAAGTCAGCATAGTTAACGTTAAAACTGAAATCGTCCACATGCTTATTAAAAGTAATTATTTTCTTTTGTGGATAAGGATTCATCAGGCCAAACAGCGTACGTTTCACTTGTTTTAGTCCATCTTCTGCCTCTCGTTCAAAGGTGACCTGAATAGGAAACACAACCGCATCCTTGGTGATAAATTTGGCCACTTTGAAACCTGTACTTAAGTCAGCAGCTTTGTAAACAGCCCCCATAGTTGCCGCCTCATCAGTGTTTAAATTTTTAGCGAGTTCTTGTGCTACCACTTTTTGCAAGTACTCCTGTACTTTGGGTACCCTAGTACCAGCACCTACTAGAACAACTTGACTTACCACATCTATAGTTAAATGTGCCGTTTTCAGAGCTAACTCAACTGGTTTGCCAACACGCTCCAATAAATCTTGTATTAAATCTTCCATCTCCTCTCTTTTAACGACCAATTTAAAATCTTGTTCATCTAAAAGCCCCTCAACTTGGGCGTGATGTTCAGCGTTTGCCGACAGAACATTTTTCAATCTTCCTGCTTCTTTAAATAATTTGGCTAATGCTCTGGGATTTTTAAAAACATCATTTTTGGTCTTCTTCATTTCATTAAACTTCGTGCCTAAGTAATCTCTGAGACGTAATTGTATTTCTAGACCTCCTAGAGTACGATCAAAACCAACGCCTAGTACTGTAGCTTGTGGGTGCGTCTCAACATAGCCTCGTTCTTTAGTCTTAATTGTTTGATAGCTTACAAGAGTCGCAGTAGTTGAGGAAGCACCCATATCATAAAACAGCACATACTGCGAAGTTTCGTTGAAGGTTTTAGATCTAAATATTCCATAATTTAAAGCAACTGCTGTGTAGTCATTTATTAATTGCAATACTTTCAAACCAGCCAACTCAGCGGCTTGTAGCATGGCTCTTCTTTCGACCTGATTGAAGAAGCCAGGTACTGTTAAAACGCATTCTGTTATAGGCTGCTGGGCTCCATTCTCTGCATATTCCTTAGCTTTCACTAATAACTGAGCAATTAGTTCCTCAGGGCTATATAGGTTTTCATCATCATGTTTAAACAGAATAGTACCACGATCTGGGTTCTCGACTATATCATAGTAAGGGAAATGCTTTTGATAGAGCTTAACCAATGGGTGATTTATATTCTTCCCTAATAAATCTAGTAAATAACTATATGCCTGTTTAGGGAACCGCACTCCGACAGTCTGTGCATCTTCACCGAACAATCTATTATTATCTCTGACACTAATAACAGCTGGTGTTTTACGTTTTGATTCCTTATTGAGGGCTATCTCCATCGGCACACCCGGAGATACTATTCCTATTTTCATCCATTCCGATCCTAAGTCTACAGACATCACAGCTAAACTTTGCACATAGGATACACCTATCACACCAAGTAAAAGGACAGCTTGAAGCACACATAACTTCATTTTGATCTGAAAACAGGGCAGTATTTTATTCAAATACCGGGCTTATGTCTAGCCGATTTCGAGGTTACAATATGTGAAACAAATTACTCTTTTCTTTACAAGCTACAACTAGCACTTACCCCTGTCTTGGTAACATATGCAAGAAGCAAGAATGTAACTGTAACTATTTTTTTTTGCTTCTTAATAATAAATATTTAAAGTCCACGTCAGATAATGTATATGCAAAGTAAAAGTATTTGACAACATGAACATATAACATAAACGTCACGTCACACTTTCTAGACAGTGGAATATAGGAATATTCTAATTCTAGTGGAAAACTGCAAAACGCCGGTATACGAGTCAGGTGTGGCGAAGTATTATTGGCTGAAAAACCACGATGGATAATTTGATTGGATGTGGATTAAAGAACAGACAGAACAGAGATATATAGAATACCTCTGGTCTCTGGTATACAACCACCATAGACAAAACAAATTTGTCTAGCATAACCACAATTTACTGGCAAACTGTGATCGTGATCTGCGGTGTCCAGTAAACTGTATAATGAGTTCTGTGGGACGAAACACACAATACATAGGTACTCGAAAACAGATCGAGGGGAGAACGTTAGGGACTTAAAGCAGAGCCTAAAAAATAAGTACGTATCGTGTCGGTATCCGTATCGTATCGTCCTACGATACTGAGAAAATATAAGTTAAAGCTGTTCTCTACGTATCCGTATCGTATCTTCACAGTATTCCTACTCCTACTCAACTATGGTCTGTGGTATCTTCAACCGCGAAATTCGTTGTGCTCTTAATTTCGAATATTTATGGAAGGGTATCAGGTATCAGGTAATACCAATAATCTCCACAAAAAATTATTAGGTTATGTTCACTCAAATGGTTGACAGTTTTCTCGATACGATCATAGCACAGAAATAAAAACTTTTCTGTGGATACGAAATCTGAACCGCCGTATCGGTTCTGCACATGCGCAGTTTGAAACGGATACGGATACGAATAAAATTTGTGGCATGCGTTAAGTGCCTGTTATTGTCACTTTCTTTCCATTAGCGATTTTAAAATTATGATATGTATTTTTATAAAAACATGCGAGATAGAATATTACGGCACAGGAAATCGGTTTCTTAGTCCTAACCACCGGTCAGCAAAAATGTAATAGATTTTTAAATTTGTATAAAATAATTGAAATGTAATAGATTTGTTGCAATTGTAATATACTGGCAACACTGGCCGCTTGTATAGATAGGTACAATCGGCGACACCACAAAATGACAAAATCACCAGTAAATCCGATACTCTCTTTCTAATATCAGCGTAGTCAGTAAAATATATTATACGTGAATAATTTGTCGTGAATATGACGTCACCAAATGGACGTCTTATCCCAGATTAGATGTAATCGGGTCTTATGTACGGCGTTATAACGTTAATTAAAATATGCCTGTAAAGCTGTGGCAAAGTAGGTATACAGCGGTAGGGTCACTGAGCTCTGAGGATATCTGAGCAGATTGAGCAGTAGGGTCACTTAGCTTTCCCGCACCAGACAAATAATCTAGATCGTAGTAGAATTTCACAATTTCAACTTGTAATGCGGAAAGCATAAAACCGCTTCATTCCGGTATCATATTGTGGCGTAGGCCAGGATATAAGTACGACAGTGCAAGCAGATATAGATAACACGATATAATAGCATTTCTGACCTGCAGGGAACGCAACAGTACTTATATTTATGCTAAGTGGCATTTAAAATAATTGAATTCGTATGTAATAATTTAATTTGTATCAAGTGTAAGTGTAGATTTGAATCACCCTCGCACTAACTTTCTTTTAGACTATTTAATAAAATAAATTATATTGTTCAATAATTTGTATCTAGGTACCTATATATAGAATAGCAACCTATTAGGTATGTATAATATGTATATAATGTAAAAGAAAAACAATCGGATGGCAGCATAATTATAATCATAAACTAAGTTAAACAGGTAATACCTATTGCAAATATTTATCGGATTATTATTAACTGATATACCTATCCCTATAAATATTATACTCTATACACTTACAACTTACACTATGCAGTGGTGGATAGCACATAGTGAGCCTCATTTACAAAGGGAAAAGTAGCAATAAGTGTATTGTAGGTTGCCTATTTTCAGGCGATAATGGCATTAACCATGGGTTAATACCATGATACTAAGAGTACAAGATATGATCACTTGGGAAACGCGTTTTGAACAAACTTGCGCATGACGTCACCCCGTGACAAAAATGTATGGCGATATATGGAGACGAAAGCTTTTTACATGGTTTTATTATTAAGTTTCGTTACGATTCGACTCGATATAACTATTTTGGACATTGTTTAAGTATACAGGGTGTTTACGAACTTGAGAAACATTTTATATTTTAATTTTTCTCGGTTATTAAAGCGCTTTCATTAGGTTTATTTTTTGTAAAGCATTTACTTTTAGCATCATATGATGAATCATGAATTAAAAATAATCTCCCAAGTTATTAAATGCCCTGTATAGGTAGGTACAAAAAAGAACAAGACAACCCAACCAACATGATATTCCCGCTCATTAAAGGGCCTGTACCCCGAACACTGGCAAATAGCTGGTGTCGGAG
>CAXKVY010009229.1:0-10955 GCA_964058915.1 Tetropium fuscum | reverse complement strand
ATGAGACCTCAAATTTTAGCAAATATTAACGTGGTGCGATAATTTTGAACAGCAGTTCTTCCATAATTTTGGGACTAACTGACTTAGTTGCATATGGTCGGTGCCGTCCACGGGAATATTATTTATTATTTTTATTAAGAGCTGAGCTAGCTTAGGCAAACTTTTTATTGCCCACTTTAAATCGCTATTGAATGTACTACAAGGGGTAATAACTGGTCGTGAAAAGTAAGACGTTTCCTAACGTCAAATGGTTTTGAAAAGTGTTGAAAAATTTAAAAAAAATAAGCATTATATATTATACAACAGTTACAGCCAACTCAGACTACCCATGCTCTACATATTCTTACCCATATTTATGAATGTTGCATTTCAGAATGGTACTCACCTGAAAAAGATAAAAATATTGTTACCATTTTTAGCAACATATTATGCATATAAATCAGATTATTAGAGGAAATGGAAAACCAAAAGAGAAATTTCCAAGATTATTATGTATGCGTAGGTACAAGGGAATACAAGAAAATTGACCAAATGAATATTTGTTTTAAAAAGGTGGATTATTAAATAATTTCTATTTTAAAACGTCAATATCATAAGTTGTCACCATTCGTCATATTAATCCAGGCGTTTTAGCTGTAAAATTATCCTCTGTGCCAAATTCGTGCCCTCAAAAAACATGTTTTTATTGTGTTTATTTGGACGTCTTGGTTAACACTTACGCCACTTACAATAGTTACGCCACTTACAATAGTTACGCCACGATACACCTGGAGGATTTCGCGAGAACACCATAATTCTCTACCTTAAAGTCTTATACATTTTTTTGGTACATCTAACCGTTTTGGAAATATGACGCGGACTAAATGAAAAATGCATTTACTTCCATTCCGTTTTTTTATATTGTCTTATACATGTTTTTATATTGGACAGCGCAGAATTGTTGAGAGGTGCTATTGATTCTCTCAAGTAGCCTTGAACCGCTTGCAGCTGCCAACAGTTGCCATATAGCATATAGCCACATTCTTACGTAGAATCTTATCACAATGAAGGTAATGATGATTTGTCATTGGACGATAACGTTTCGGATACCGGAGTCGGAAATATTGACTAATTGAAGATCCGGTGTGGATTTGGCCTCCTGAAGAAAGCATGTAAAAAACGCGCCGTGTATTCTACCTTAAGGCCCTTTACACACGACGCCATAGGGATACCATTTCTAGAGCGCGATAAATGGTTGCAATATCGCGCGTAACACCAAATTTGTGTTTTTAAATTAGCCGTTTTCACACGTAGATGATACCTTTAAAGCTATAACACCGACGCAAAATCGCTGTAACACGCGATTTGTTCTACTGAATCGCGCTAAATCAAGCCATTTATTATCGCTACCAAGCTACCATTCCTGTAACCAGTGCAAGTTACTGTAAGCTTTCACACGACTCACCAGAATAGGTCTCAATTTGTTCAGTATCAGTCGTTGATAGTCGTCCAGTATCAGCGTTGGAAGTCAGTAGGTCATTAGTAAAGTAAAATGGCCAAGAAAGTGTCGAGATTGCATATTATTATGATGAATGAATTATCCCTTAAAATGTAATCATGCGCTTTCATTCACTCAGATACATACAGATTAGGTAAACTCGCGAGTAGTTGAAAGTAAACGACTCTTACACACATATATATATATATATATATATATATATATATATATATATATATATATATATATATATATATATATATATATATATATACATATATATATATATATATATATATATATATATATATATATATATATATATATATATATATATATATATATATATATATATATATATATATATATATATATATATATATATGGGTGATTCTACAAAAATATATAAAACTCATGTCAGAGGCTTATAAAAAATACAAAAAAAATATTTGTATTTATTTCTTTTAACAAATAACGAGAATATTGTCTATGTTATAACACTCAATAGCTCCAATAGCCATAATTTAACTATTTCTATTTTAAATAATTAATAATGTAAGTCAAATATCAGTCCCCTGGTATGTCACCCCATCAGTAGATGATATTACATTAATTATTTACTTTTCACTTTGTTTATGAGAAAAACAAGGATACCGTTTTTATATATAAGGAAGTATTTGCTCTTGTATCCACTGTTTGTTAAGTTTGTCTTTTAAATAAATTTTCTTAAAAAAATTACACAACTCTGTCACCACATTTAACCATCAGTCCCCAGTGCAAGTGAAAAATTTAAAAATCGCGCGATTAGCCGACCAATGATGGTAACTTATCGGTTCAGCTTGTTGATTGGTTTCAATTCAGGAAGATAGGACAAATGTTTTTAGGCTGCTGTTTTTCAATTTAGTTTGCAATTGATCTTAAAGGGCGAAGCACGTGCTCGGTCCAGTCACCTCGTCAGTTCTCTGGTAAGTACTTTTTTCTAAAATAATTGTTTATTTATTTCTATTAATAGACAGGTACATATTATTAGTTCCTTCTCTATTGTTGTTATGTTGTTTTTAATCTGGTATTTGAATATAAGGGAGAAACATACATTTTATTACATTTTGTCAGTCCCCTGGCAACTTTTAACACAGGGGACTGACGTTTTCTCCAGGGGACTAACAAATTTAGAAAGATAATAATAAAATTAGTTTCTCCTTGCATTTTTAATTCATGAAATACATTTTAATATAAAAGTAATTTTGTTTTAGAGTAGAAGAAAAATAACATACCAAAAATGGCACCAAAAAAATGTAAAGAGTCCAAAGAAAATATTTTGAAGAAAAAGAGAGAAGCGGAAAGAGTTCGTTATGAGAAAATTAAAAATGATCCGGTAAAGTGGCAACAACAAAAAGAAAAGGAGAGACTAAAGTATTTAAAGAAAAAAGAAAAGGGACAAAGGAAATGTGTTTCAGAAATGACGCCTCGACAACAAAGGACAACACGAAAAAATTGGAGGGAGTATTCTGCTGCCTATCGAGACAAGAAAAAAGCATTATCCGATATGACTAACAACTTTCTGCGGAACACAACGCCTCCAATGTCAGATACTGAGGCAGCTGAACATCCAGAACCACCGAGGGAACCACTTGTCAACAACGTTTCACATCAAGTAAGAGAAAAAAGATTGGCTGAAGGGAAGAGACGCTCAAAACGACAACAAAGACGAAGAAACAAGGAATTAAGAAACAAGACTGAAGAAATCAAAAGACTGAAAAAAAGACTGAATAAATACCAGCAGAAATATTGTAGGCTAAAGAAAAACATGACTTTACCGAGGACTTTACCTACGAAAATCAACTCGACTGAACCTGCGAAAGAAAGTCCAAGTCCAAGGACTAAGATTTTGACACTTCAATATGATCCCAATAAAAAAGTAGAACTAGTTAAAAAAGCCCTTTTTGGCGAAGTTATGCAGAAGCAATTACAGGAAAATTACTCTCAAATAAATACACATGTAGGGAAAAAAACCTTCCATAAATTTATTGGAGGGAAAATTGTGAAAAAATACAAACTATGGAAAATGGGAAATAAAACATTCTCATATAGGAGACTCTCTTCGAAAGGTAACAAAAAGAAATTGAAAGCATCAAAAATTGCAAATGAAAGATTGCACATTCGTAAGGAATTAATAAAATTCTTTGAAGATGATGCGACTAGTCGCCTTTGTGCAGGAAAAAAAGAGTTCATTGTCAAATCGGGTATCAAAAAACAAAAAAGATACCTTCTTGATACTCTCCAGAATCTTCATAAGAAATTCATTGTTAACAAGAAAATTAGTTATTCATTGTTTTGCCGATTATGTCCGTTTTGGGTCATATCTCCAAAAGTTAGTGACAGGGATACATGCATGTGTATTTTGCATGGAAATATTGACTTTCTAATACAAGCATTAAAAAATGGTAGAGTTTTAAACGTAAATGGTTTCCAAGCTTTACTTCAGAAGTATTGTTGTAACAGGTATAATGAGAAATGCCTGGAAAGACAGTGCCCAACTTGTTATGACAATAATTTGCATTATGGACTATTTGATAACTCAAAAAAGATAACCTTTAAACAGTGGATATGTTCTAAGCAGGAATATAATGACCCTAAAACAAAAAAAATCAAGTATGTGACTAAATACAAACAGCAAATGTTTAACTTGACCCCACGAGATATCATATTAAAACTGGAGAAAGAAACCGCAAGATTATTTAAACATGAACTAAATATTGTCCACCAATACAACGAATTAAAACAGTTAAAGAAATCAGTTACTATACAAGATGCTATAATTCACATGGATTTTTCTGAGAATTATCTTACTAAATACAGTGAAGAAATTCAAGCTTTTCATTTTGGAGGTTCGCGCACCCAACTTAGTCTGCATACAGTAGTGGTTTATCTTAAGGACAAAATTCAATCTTTTTGCACGGTGTCATCTAATTTATTCCATGGTGCAGGCGCCATCTTTGCACATCTTAAACCAATTTTCGAATCTATACCAAATACAGTTGAAAACATACACTTCTACAGTGATGGGCCCGTTACACAATATCGCAATAATAGTATTTTTTATCTACTAGGTTGTCAAATGAGTGAATTTTATCCAAATGTGGTCCGTTTCACTTGGAATTACCACGAAGCCGGTCATGGCAAAGGTGCACCCGATGGTATCGGCGCTACCTGTAAAAGAACTGCAGATCGGGTGGTAGCCAGTGGTGGTGATATAGCAAGCCTGGAAGACTTTGTTACAGTTATACAAGGAGGATGCCCCAATATTAAAATATTCAATATTGCTTCTGAAGAAATCGATCGAATGAATAAGATGGTTCAAGACAACCAATCAAAGACTGTTACATTTGCAGGAACTTTAAAGGTGCACCAGGTTACAGGCAATGTTTTCTTGCCCAACAGAATGTAACAAAGGTGAATCCAGCGGTTTAAGTTATAATCCAGCTTACAACAATGGTGACTACCTCTTAATTAAATTCCAAGAAGTTAAATACCAAACAGAATTTCGATATGCTGGAATTTGTTCCGGAGTTGATGAAGATGAAGGGGAACTGCGAGTAACATTTTTGAAAGTTTGTGATGACCACGGAGCGTTATTTAAATTAGATGAAAAAGATATTGCAGATGTCAAGTTTGAACAAATAATTGAGAAATTACCTGTTCCGAATATACACGTTAAAGGAGAAAGAGTTTTCTATCAATTTAAGAAACTCGTTAATATTTATCAGAAACATTAAAACGCTGTTATAGGTACTTTTATTTCCTGTTTTGTGTTCAGAGTATATTTCGTTTCCTTTATTTTTTATTTTGTTACTTGCGTTTCATTGTTTTTGTAATAAAGTTTTAGTTTTTAGACTGTAGTTTGTATTTCACCTTGCCCGAAACAATAACAATTTTATCAGATTGTACTAACATTTCAAACTATAACATAATTACAGTGATTTTCATGAGATAAAAACAGTGAAGTACATAAATCCAAATTACTTTACCCCAAGGCATAATCACAAGTTATCATTAATTTGTTATTATTAATCATATTCTAATTTGCTCTAATAATGTGGAATCTTATAGCGCCAGTCCCCTGTGTTACTTGATCAGTCCCCTGAATTAGTTTTTTTAAAAACAGTTTAAAATTCAGAAAATAATTGATAACTTGAGTGGCCCCTAGTCAAAATACATACAATAAACAAAATGCCATCAAATTCAACTGTGTTTGGGATTTTTGGTGAGCAAAAGTAGGTGTCACATAAAAACTAGCAAATTCGTCCTATTCCTGTAGAAACACCCATATATATATATATATATATATATATATATATATATATATATATATATATATATATATATATATATATATATATATATATATATATATATATATATATATATATATATATATATATATATATATATATATATATATATATATATATTGTTATTTTAGCATCGGTAATTGTAGTTTTTGACAGTACAGACATAGACTTACCAGATATCTTGTCAATGTGACAAACGTTTTTATAATTCTATATTATAATTTGGTATTAGAAAAAATGATATTTTTTAATGAAACCATAATTCGGGGTGTAATTCTTATCTTTAAAATATAGCTAAAACATAAAATAAACAAACAAATTAATAACTGCTCCATTGCTAGCAATTACTGCTCCTAACCAGTGGCGGCTGGTGAGGTAGTGCCACGGAGCCATGGCACCACCTTATTTATTCGTAAAAATACATAAATATTAACTGTATCTTTCATTTAAACATATTTTCTATCTAGTGCATTTCTCCCCATTCTTCAAGGAGTTTATAGAAAGTCTGGCAATAGCGCACTCCGTACTGTCCCGTCGACGCGACGCACGCTCTAAAAAATAGGTAGGTACGTAAACATTGGAAAACGGTTAGCCGCGGCTGGTTTCTTGCTTAATCTGCGCACGCAAGTTCCTTGCGCCTGGCACAGTGAAAGGAAATAGATGTTCCAGAATCGTGTGTGAGCGACAGAGATAAAGTGTAGTCCATACAATTTTACATCCACAGGTTAAATAGTAAAAGGAAAGAATATTGCCGTGCCAGGCTCAGGCACACAATTATGTTGTTAATTCTGTGGCTCAGGGCAGGGCTCAGTTCCTTGACTTAGTCGGTTTGTGTTGCATCGTGTTTTACTGTTAATGCAGACATCACGTGTAGTGTGTTTTTCTAGAACAATTTTTATTTTTGAATCAACAGATTTGTTTTGTTTATTAGTCTTTGACAATAATAAACTTTCATAGAGTATGTTAAATAAATTTTAATTTTAGAACTTTTTTTTTAATAGACAAAGACATTAAGTAGTTTTAGGAGTTCTCTATAGTATTATATCTCAGGAGGTTAGAAGTAATCTACAACTACTGTGAGTAAGTAATGTTCTATAATCTTTATATTGATTAATTATTTTGTACTAATACATTATGACCATTTTTTGAAAATTATCTATAAAAATAAATGTGTGTTGAAAATCAAAACAATAATGTACCCTTAAAGCCGGTGGCCATGGTAATCATACACTCAAATAATTATTTTTGTGGAAGTCTGTATTTTTGTTCAAATGGATATTTTATTGAAATTCTGAAGTGCCAGGAAAACGCGTGACTTAGAAAATTTTAAAAATTTTCGTCTGCGATGCATTTTATTATGTGTCTTTCCCAGTTTTGGCACTACCTGTTTAATATGGCACGAGCCGCCACTGCTCCCAACCATCTTGGTGGTTAATTAATGTCGAGCGTTGACATTAATCCACATTTTTCCAAGCGTTTTGAATAGCCAACAAATGTTCTTCCTGTTTTGCGGGCCAAAATTTCTGGAATGAGTTTTCTTGACCAATCGTCCCCAAACGTTCTCAATTGGATTGAGATCGGGACTTCTGGATGGCCACGGGAAAACTTAAATGCTGTTGTCCAAGAACCAGTCCGCACTAATCTGCAGTTGCTAATTGGGCAATTGCCCTGTTGGAAGGTAAAATTGTCTGGATACAATCACTGCACCGATGATAACATAATGTTTTGCAGCAGAAATCTTTATCTCTATCAACATAATTGTTGGCAAAGAACAGCCTGGCTTCTTTGTTGCGGTCAGATAAAACGTAAAGATAAGTTATAATCTGGGAGTAGAATTTTTGCACGATACGAATAACTTCCTCTTATATTATATATGTAAGTGAGGAAGTTGTAATTTTTAATGACAGTTTTATAGAATATAATTTAAGTAAGTTGATCACCTCAACTGTACAACAATATTGTTCTCTTGACAGAAAAGTCCTTATACTCGTAAAGCGATTATAGGCCAAACAACGCAATGCAAACGGCACACGATGAGATGTGACCTACCTAATTACCAATTTTCTACATCTACTTCAGTTGATATAAAAACGTACGTATGTGCGAAAAAACGCCATATTTAAGAGAGAAATTAAATATAATCATCACTTATTTCTATTCATTAATCATAAATTAAGACGATTAGCAGCAATTAGTTATATTAATTTAGCTAACATCAGCAAATTAAGTTCTGAAACGGCAGATCCCGTAACTCACGGCGTCCATGGCGCGGCGACCGGACTGGCGTTGAGTAAACGATGCTCTAGCTTTTTAAAAACTAAACTGGAGTTTTTACGGCCCGGGAAATGAATAAGCAGACATCGAGTAGAGCTGTCTCATATCTGAGAAACGTACCTTTTTATAGACGCCGACTTCCTAGATGTGAAATCATACGACTACTTCCTTATATAAAATCGCGTTCATATTATAAATTGAGTGGAAATGTCCCGTTTACTTTTTCATTGGACCGATGCCAGTGCATCAGGTTACACAGAAAAGAAATGACAACTGTAGGAAGCAATTGATGATTTTATTTACTATTATTTATTGCGTTATTATTATTTTGTCGCGACTCTTGAGACACATTTTGGGATTACATTTTCGCATTATAGGCCAGACCATAAGTAGTATAACGGATGGTACCTATATTACCTATGTTATGAATCTGTACCGTTATGATGTTATGAATCAAACCCTGGACTCGCAAACAAACCTTGTATTGCTTTAAACTTTTAAATTAACAAGATAAATATATTTCAATATCTAAAGTGACAGTTTTGACGTTTAATACTACTTTTTCACTACTAGATCCCAATATATAGACCATGATACATAGTACATAACCTTAAAAAAAAATAAAATCGGAAAAAACCAATCTCGTTGCCAAACCATCGATTATCATTCAAATTTGGAATTAAGCTCATCTTATCCTTGATTTCAAAAGTGACATATGCCCGACTTGTGCGTTTTGTTTTTCAGGAGTGAAAACTACCCCTTCGTGAAAAAAATAGAAAAATGCAGGTTTAAGTATTTTATGGATTCACATCTTATTTAATTATGCAGACTATTTCCCTCTTAATTTTTTAATATCCACCAATCACAAACGCTTTTGAATTACAAATGGTTTCTAGATGGAAAAACTGTATGACAGCACCAGATCAGTGTCAAGTGGAGTTACGCAGCTTTCCCTGGTCCTGGCTGATGGGCCCCACCGACAGAGCCTTGCTTCTGGCTCTCTTGACTTTCTTCGCCGGTGTGTATTACCCCCGGGGAAGTCTCGTCGGGTCTTTAAGGGATTCTTCCTGCCTCTCGTCGGACTGGCTAGAGCACGGCTCGCTGGCTCAGTCAGGTAACGTAAGGGTGTGTGGTTTGGCAAGGCAGTCGGTCTCGCCGTCCACTGGATTGGGCTGTTTTAGTGTCTTGTCGATCCGTTTTCTTTGGTGCTGGCTTTCATTTATTCACATGGTAACTTCTTAAATACCAACTTAGAGAATTTGATTCACTAGTAAACGGAAATAAACGGATCACGTGGGTTTCTGGATTAAATGAAACATACAGGGCTGTTAATAGGAATCGTTGCAACTTTTTTTCCCATTTTTATAAAACTTGTGTGTTTTTCTCTGATATTATAATGATTGCCCCAAAATTATGTTGGTTTTAGGACATAAACATTCAGTCTTTTCATCGACATACAGCGCGACAACGTGGAAAATATTTTTTTATTGTTTTTGTTATTATTTTTAATGTCACGTGACCGTTAGAGCCCTTTGTAACCCTGCCAGTCACATGACTGGCATGAACATTTTCTATAGAACCATATAAGTGCATATGTGCAACAACATTATATTTGTGTGACAAAAGAATGTGTGATAATTTTTAAAACATTTGAGAGCAGATACGTGCGCGACGCAGCGTTTCTGCGTCGTGACAGAAAATATATAGAAGTTTCAAATTAATTATATAGAAAATGTTATAAACTTTAATTTTTATTATTTTTATAAGCGAACGACATCCTCTCTGAAGCGGACAAACTAGGGGCGGGGACTTTTAATATGCTGTATACGTAATAACTACCCCAACACATTCCCAGCGAAAATATGTCCTGCCTCCATGTACATTACACTCCTTTTTCGGTCATTTATTGACTAGATTATATACTAAACTGATCAACAAAATAAACGTTACACTGCCAAATTTGCTTCTGTTTTTGCGATTTTCGTTGATTTGCCTTATTTACACAGTGACCGCAAAAACATCCATTTTTGGCCTTGCATTGATAACTTTTTTACTCGTGAACCGACTCTCAAAATCCAGGCCTCATGTTGAAGCTAAAACTGCAGTTAATAAAGCACGATAAAGATAATCGACTCCAGGCAAAGTTTCAATATATAGGGTTGCATCAAAGTTCAACCAAATCTGCATAACTCGCAAAACCTAGTATTCTGAGAGACTTCAATTAAAGACAACTTGCTTTCGAACAAATTGTATAATCTGAACACTTTAATGTGTTTCTTACTTGCATGGGCTAGGAATTGTTGGTGTAGGAAGGAATTAATGATTGCCTGCTTTTGAAGAAGAATCATAGCTCTTGCTTATCTGATATTTTTGTTGCCATGCAACGATAACTGTCACTAGTTGTCACTTTTATGTTGTTTTCTTGATTGCAAAGTTAGTGAGTTCAATCAAGTTTTCTTGATAGCAAAGTTAGTTGATTGCTCAGTTAGTGCCTCTTTATCGAAAAATGCCAACTTTAAATGACGACCAATTGGCCATAGTAGGCAGAATGCGTGATGAAGGCTTTGCAGTTACAGTAATCGCCGATTTTTTTAACACTTCAAGGCAAAGCATTTATCGAGCTCTACGTCGGCCCTAGCTGGCGATATTAATTATAACAGACGGGGAGGCAGAAGGCGAAAAACCACAGCAGCACAAGACATACTCATCAGGAGAAACGTTCTGCGACATAACCGTACCGCAACTGCAAGTGCAGTAAGCAATATTCTCAGGAACGCTACTGGAATTCATCTTTCCAACCAAACAGTAAGACGAAGGCTCCATGAAAGCGGACTTCATGCCAGAAGACGAGC
>CAXKVY010009228.1:0-30443 GCA_964058915.1 Tetropium fuscum | reverse complement strand
ATACTATCTAGATTCTAGATCACAAAACCGTTTCGATTTTAATATTCAGTTTCAAAACAAGCAAGAAAATATATGAAAGAATTACTGACCTGTTGGAAAAATTGTAGCTTATATTATTATTACAAGTCTGAAGTCAAGCATGCAGATCAGAAATATTTCTACAACACACTGTATCTTAAAATTGGGTAAATTAGGTCATAACTAGGTATCTATGAAGAATCATCTGCAAATGTTTCCTTGTGATTTTTACATTATGTATGAATCAACAGGTTTAAATAGTCTCACAACTGCGCGGGCAAGCGAATATATGAGACGGAATACAAGAAACTTGAGGATAGTTGCAATCGGGGTACCGCTATAATTGCTAACAGGTTAGTATTTATTTCATATCTCGCTATTTATGAATGGAATATATAAAAATCAAACCAGTTTTATAATCTAGATAGTAGGCTACAACTTTTATTCCAGCCAATATTTTGAATTTCGTTCTGCCTATAATCTCGAGTGTAATGAATCTGGAAAAATAAATATTTGCATAAGACGAGCACTTCACGATGATATATGCAATATTTTACGCTTTAAACAATATATTTATTTTGTATGTAAATATCCTTAACTTTATTATCCATAATTTATTAAAAATTAAAAACTGACAGAATGATGAGACAAGCATTTCATTTTTTAATTCTTTCGGTTTTCCGCCGCTAGAGGTTATATTTAGACACCGATATCGTTAGAGAAAACATATGTGGTAGTGATAGGTTAAATAAAAATAAAAATAGGTGAGCGTCTGACCAACATAAGTCAGCAAATTTAGTGGGGCTTTGTTAGCTGACTTTGACTTTATATTTTATATGTACACTGGCGACAGAAATTAGCGCATCACCGTAAATTTATAATAATTTTGATGTTAAGTATTTTCCGCACCAATCATTAAATTTTGATGACCTTTTTGCATTGTACAAGTACTCTCCTACAGAATTTTACTACGTCATTGATATTGATATTGCTCTGATATTAGATTTTTTCAAGATTTTCATAACGTCTTGTGGATAACAGTGGCAGTAATTGCAAATTCCAATAGGACCCAAACTATAGCCTCCATCTGTTCTTAACATTACCTTTTTTGATTCACCTTCTTATCCTTATGATTAAACGAGATACAGATTTTTGTAGCACTGCATGTTTTATTGGCCTTTTTATGCACATTGAAAAAAAGAAAACGCATGGCAGGCTTGTTTTTGTGTTTTATTGACATGGTTTCATTTAAAAAAACATCAACAGTAAGTGCAATATTTCATCTTGAATGTCAATATTCGCCCTGTCGCAACTTAAATATTGGAGAATCTGTGCGTTTAGTAACTCTTGCCGAAGATGGTAGGAGTCGTGAGCACGTGAGAAGAGCAGAGTAGGGGAGAAGACGAGCCACAAAAGATGTCGAGGATCGATTTTTGTTGCTGCAAATGTTAAGGTAATGGTTCATTACGACTCCAAGGCTACAAAAAATGCTGGAAGAGACTCACAATGTTCGTGTAAGTTGTGTTACTATACAGAAGACCTGCAACAGGCCCTCAATTAAACGCAAACATTATGCACAATGTTACATTGTTCAAACAGTTATGTTTGGTTGAGAATCTATTATGGTGTGAGAAGGTACATCACTGCAGAGGCTCGTACGGAGTGGTGGTGATACCAAGAGGAAATATCACGGCAGTCTTACATTGAAAATATTTTAGAACCTCATGTAATGCCTTTTGCGCCTTTGGTAGAGGACAATTTTATTTTCATGTATGATAATTCAAGACCGCATAGTGTCAGAACTGTACAACAATATCTTGCCGAAGTTAATATTCCCACAATGCGGTGGCCAGCCAGAAGCCCGGATCTAATTCCTCTAGAAAATCTCTGGTATATTATGGGCAAACGGTTGAGAGAATTTCCTCGTTATCATCCAATTATCCAACTAGAGCTGGAACAACCAGCTTCCCAAGTCTACAACAAACTTGGGAAGATATTGACCAAGGTGAAATTAGAAACTTAATTTTCAGTATGAGGCAGTGATATGTGCAAGATGAGGGTACACTGAATATTAGTTAAGTGTTGTTAATGTTAAGTGTTGGGTATGGTGTTGGTAATTTGTTATCAATAGAAAGTTAATAAAAACAAGCAGTGTTATAAAAATGTGTATCTCCTTTAATCAAAGAGATAAGAAGGTGAATCAGAAAAGGGAATGTTAAGAACAGATGAGGCTATAGCTTGAGTCTTATTGGGATTTGTTAGTAATGCAATTGTTATTCGCAGGTGTTATGAAAATCTTGGAAAAAATCAATGTCAGAATAACACCCGTATGTAAGAGATACATAAACTTGTGAAGGAAAAGCTACTAAAGTTCTTAGAGGGTAAAACATTTAAATATTAAATATTAAATAATTTTTTATCGTTCGTCTACAATTTTTGTATATCCATTTTCAGTAAACATAACAATATATATATATATATATATATATATATATATATATATATATATATATATATATATATATATATATATATATATATATATATATATATATATATATATATATATATATATATATATATATATATATATATATATATATATATATATATATATATATATATATATATATATATAACTGCTGTTCAAAATTATCGCATCACGTTAATATTTGCTAAAATTTGAGGTCTCATAACTTTTTTACTTTTAGTCCAATTTTGATAATTTTTTTAGAATACTGTAGATAAAACGACTAATTTCAACTTGCATATCCAGTCTTTTGTTATCTGAGGACGGTTTAGGTATTATACAGGGCTAACTAAAAGGTTGTTATATAACCCTAATTTTAAAACATTCGGTGGAATAATTTCGTAACTAAATTCTTTAAAAATACCAATTTTTCTTAAGAACCATTCCTTTCCTACATTTTGTTTTTGGTCCATGTCTTTGGGGTATGCATTATACCCATGCTGAGGTATATTCAGCAATTTAAAATAATGAATCGTGTGAGACATTTGACAGCATTGGAATGTGTAAGAGCGCAAACTTTGGTTGAAGAGGGTAGAAGTATGCGATATGTCTCTCGAATTCTGGGTGTTAACCATTCGACAATAAATCGAATGTTAGAACGTCACAGGGCAACTGGTTCTCACTCCAGGAGACATGGGCAGGGTAGAAAAAGGGCGACGAATGTTAGGGATGACCATTTTCTCCGCCAAAATGCTTTAAGAAATCGGACAGTAACAAGTTCGCAATTGAAGAGTGAACTTGAGATGGTTAGAAATGTTCAAGTTTCTGCTCTTACTGTAAGGAGAAGACTACGGGAGGCAGGTTTGATCAGTAGAAGGCCCATAAAGGCAACAGAACCTACCAGGGCTCAGAAGATAGCTCGCGTACGATTTGCACGAGCACATGAAAATTGGACTATCGATGACTGGAGGAAAGTCCTATTCTCCGATGAAACAAGAATAAGCCTAAAATCTTGTGATGGGCGGCAACGTGTGCATAGAAGACAAGGGGAAAGGGAAGCTGCCTTCAATTTCGTTCTAAACGAACCCTTTGGTCGTAGCTCCAAAATGTTTTGGGCGGGTATTTCTATCGATGGCCGTACGGAGTTAGTCCCTATTCATGCAAGGGCAATGAATGCGGAATACTACGTAGAGAACATTCTCCAGGAGCATGTAATGCCCTATGCTCCGTTTATTGGTCCTGATTTCATATTCATGCAAGATAATGCAAGACCACATGTAGCAAGAATTTGTGTTGAGTACTTGAATGAAGTCCATATTTATGTTATGAACTGGCCAGCACGAAGCCCGGATTTAAATCCCATCTAACACCTATGGGACATCATTAAGAGAGCAGTGAGAGGACGTCTACCAGCCCTACAGAACCTTCAACAGCTGCAACAGGTTACTCTTCATGAGTGGGACAATATTCCTCAACCCGTCATTCAAAACCTCATTAGAAGTATGCCACGGCGGATTCAGGCTGTAATCCGAGCTAGAGGTGGCAACACAACCTACTAGGGTCCAGCTCACATAATTTTATTTCTTTGTTTTCCTTTGTTTTCTTGTTAATTAAAAAATGTTTCTTCTCACCCTAACAGTTTTTTCAATTGATTTCTGTATGGTGCGATAATTTTGAACCAATGCATCTAAAGACATGGACCAAAAAACAAAATGTAGGAAAGGAATGGTTCTTAACAAAAATTGGTATTTTTAAAGAATTTGGTTACGAAATTATTCCACAGTGTTTTAAAATTAGGGTTATATAACAACCTTTTAGTTAGCCCTGTATAATACCTAAACCGTCCTCAGATAACAAAAGACTGGATATGCAAGTTGAAATTAGTCGTTTTGTCTACAGTATTCTAAAAAAATGATCAAAATTGGACTAAAAGTAAAAAAGTTATGAGACCTCAAATTTTAGCAAATATTAACGTGGTGCGATAATTTTGAACAGCAGTTCTTCCATAATTTTGGGACTAACTGACTTAGTTGCATATGGTCGGTGCCGTCCACGGGAATATTATTTATTATTTTTATTAAGAGCTGAGCTAGCTTAGGCAAACTTTTTATTGCCCACTTTAAATCGCTATTGAATGTACTACAAGGGGTAATAACTGGTCGTGAAAAGTAAGACGTTTCCTAACGTCAAATGGTTTTGAAAAGTGTTGAAAAATTTAAAAAAAATAAGCATTATATATTATACAACAGTTACAGCCAACTCAGACTACCCATGCTCTACATATTCTTACCCATATTTATGAATGTTGCATTTCAGAATGGTACTCACCTGAAAAAGATAAAAATATTGTTACCATTTTTAGCAACATATTATGCATATAAATCAGATTATTAGAGGAAATGGAAAACCAAAAGAGAAATTTCCAAGATTATTATGTATGCGTAGGTACAAGGGAATACAAGAAAATTGACCAAATGAATATTTGTTTTAAAAAGGTGGATTATTAAATAATTTCTATTTTAAAACGTCAATATCATAAGTTGTCACCATTCGTCATATTAATCCAGGCGTTTTAGCTGTAAAATTATCCTCTGTGCCAAATTCGTGCCCTCAAAAAACATGTTTTTATTGTGTTTATTTGGACGTCTTGGTTAACACTTACGCCACTTACAATAGTTACGCCACTTACAATAGTTACGCCACGATACACCTGGAGGATTTCGCGAGAACACCATAATTCTCTACCTTAAAGTCTTATACATTTTTTTGGTACATCTAACCGTTTTGGAAATATGACGCGGACTAAATGAAAAATGCATTTACTTCCATTCCGTTTTTTTATATTGTCTTATACATGTTTTTATATTGGACAGCGCAGAATTGTTGAGAGGTGCTATTGATTCTCTCAAGTAGCCTTGAACCGCTTGCAGCTGCCAACAGTTGCCATATAGCATATAGCCACATTCTTACGTAGAATCTTATCACAATGAAGGTAATGATGATTTGTCATTGGACGATAACGTTTCGGATACCGGAGTCGGAAATATTGACTAATTGAAGATCCGGTGTGGATTTGGCCTCCTGAAGAAAGCATGTAAAAAACGCGCCGTGTATTCTACCTTAAGGCCCTTTACACACGACGCCATAGGGATACCATTTCTAGAGCGCGATAAATGGTTGCAATATCGCGCGTAACACCAAATTTGTGTTTTTAAATTAGCCGTTTTCACACGTAGATGATACCTTTAAAGCTATAACACCGACGCAAAATCGCTGTAACACGCGATTTGTTCTACTGAATCGCGCTAAATCAAGCCATTTATTATCGCTACCAAGCTACCATTCCTGTAACCAGTGCAAGTTACTGTAAGCTTTCACACGACTCACCAGAATAGGTCTCAATTTGTTCAGTATCAGTCGTTGATAGTCGTCCAGTATCAGCGTTGGAAGTCAGTAGGTCATTAGTAAAGTAAAATGGCCAAGAAAGTGTCGAGATTGCATATTATTATGATGAATGAATTATCCCTTAAAATGTAATCATGCGCTTTCATTCACTCAGATACATACAGATTAGGTAAACTCGCGAGTAGTTGAAAGTAAACGACTCTTACACACATATATATATATATATATATATATATATATATATATATATATATATATATATATATATATATATATATATATATATATATATATATATATATATATATATATATATATATATATATATATATATATATATATATATATATATATATATATATATATATATATATATATATATATATATATATATATATATATGGGTGATTCTACAAAAATATATAAAACTCATGTCAGAGGCTTATAAAAAATACAAAAAAAATATTTGTATTTATTTCTTTTAACAAATAACGAGAATATTGTCTATGTTATAACACTCAATAGCTCCAATAGCCATAATTTAACTATTTCTATTTTAAATAATTAATAATGTAAGTCAAATATCAGTCCCCTGGTATGTCACCCCATCAGTAGATGATATTACATTAATTATTTACTTTTCACTTTGTTTATGAGAAAAACAAGGATACCGTTTTTATATATAAGGAAGTATTTGCTCTTGTATCCACTGTTTGTTAAGTTTGTCTTTTAAATAAATTTTCTTAAAAAAATTACACAACTCTGTCACCACATTTAACCATCAGTCCCCAGTGCAAGTGAAAAATTTAAAAATCGCGCGATTAGCCGACCAATGATGGTAACTTATCGGTTCAGCTTGTTGATTGGTTTCAATTCAGGAAGATAGGACAAATGTTTTTAGGCTGCTGTTTTTCAATTTAGTTTGCAATTGATCTTAAAGGGCGAAGCACGTGCTCGGTCCAGTCACCTCGTCAGTTCTCTGGTAAGTACTTTTTTCTAAAATAATTGTTTATTTATTTCTATTAATAGACAGGTACATATTATTAGTTCCTTCTCTATTGTTGTTATGTTGTTTTTAATCTGGTATTTGAATATAAGGGAGAAACATACATTTTATTACATTTTGTCAGTCCCCTGGCAACTTTTAACACAGGGGACTGACGTTTTCTCCAGGGGACTAACAAATTTAGAAAGATAATAATAAAATTAGTTTCTCCTTGCATTTTTAATTCATGAAATACATTTTAATATAAAAGTAATTTTGTTTTAGAGTAGAAGAAAAATAACATACCAAAAATGGCACCAAAAAAATGTAAAGAGTCCAAAGAAAATATTTTGAAGAAAAAGAGAGAAGCGGAAAGAGTTCGTTATGAGAAAATTAAAAATGATCCGGTAAAGTGGCAACAACAAAAAGAAAAGGAGAGACTAAAGTATTTAAAGAAAAAAGAAAAGGGACAAAGGAAATGTGTTTCAGAAATGACGCCTCGACAACAAAGGACAACACGAAAAAATTGGAGGGAGTATTCTGCTGCCTATCGAGACAAGAAAAAAGCATTATCCGATATGACTAACAACTTTCTGCGGAACACAACGCCTCCAATGTCAGATACTGAGGCAGCTGAACATCCAGAACCACCGAGGGAACCACTTGTCAACAACGTTTCACATCAAGTAAGAGAAAAAAGATTGGCTGAAGGGAAGAGACGCTCAAAACGACAACAAAGACGAAGAAACAAGGAATTAAGAAACAAGACTGAAGAAATCAAAAGACTGAAAAAAAGACTGAATAAATACCAGCAGAAATATTGTAGGCTAAAGAAAAACATGACTTTACCGAGGACTTTACCTACGAAAATCAACTCGACTGAACCTGCGAAAGAAAGTCCAAGTCCAAGGACTAAGATTTTGACACTTCAATATGATCCCAATAAAAAAGTAGAACTAGTTAAAAAAGCCCTTTTTGGCGAAGTTATGCAGAAGCAATTACAGGAAAATTACTCTCAAATAAATACACATGTAGGGAAAAAAACCTTCCATAAATTTATTGGAGGGAAAATTGTGAAAAAATACAAACTATGGAAAATGGGAAATAAAACATTCTCATATAGGAGACTCTCTTCGAAAGGTAACAAAAAGAAATTGAAAGCATCAAAAATTGCAAATGAAAGATTGCACATTCGTAAGGAATTAATAAAATTCTTTGAAGATGATGCGACTAGTCGCCTTTGTGCAGGAAAAAAAGAGTTCATTGTCAAATCGGGTATCAAAAAACAAAAAAGATACCTTCTTGATACTCTCCAGAATCTTCATAAGAAATTCATTGTTAACAAGAAAATTAGTTATTCATTGTTTTGCCGATTATGTCCGTTTTGGGTCATATCTCCAAAAGTTAGTGACAGGGATACATGCATGTGTATTTTGCATGGAAATATTGACTTTCTAATACAAGCATTAAAAAATGGTAGAGTTTTAAACGTAAATGGTTTCCAAGCTTTACTTCAGAAGTATTGTTGTAACAGGTATAATGAGAAATGCCTGGAAAGACAGTGCCCAACTTGTTATGACAATAATTTGCATTATGGACTATTTGATAACTCAAAAAAGATAACCTTTAAACAGTGGATATGTTCTAAGCAGGAATATAATGACCCTAAAACAAAAAAAATCAAGTATGTGACTAAATACAAACAGCAAATGTTTAACTTGACCCCACGAGATATCATATTAAAACTGGAGAAAGAAACCGCAAGATTATTTAAACATGAACTAAATATTGTCCACCAATACAACGAATTAAAACAGTTAAAGAAATCAGTTACTATACAAGATGCTATAATTCACATGGATTTTTCTGAGAATTATCTTACTAAATACAGTGAAGAAATTCAAGCTTTTCATTTTGGAGGTTCGCGCACCCAACTTAGTCTGCATACAGTAGTGGTTTATCTTAAGGACAAAATTCAATCTTTTTGCACGGTGTCATCTAATTTATTCCATGGTGCAGGCGCCATCTTTGCACATCTTAAACCAATTTTCGAATCTATACCAAATACAGTTGAAAACATACACTTCTACAGTGATGGGCCCGTTACACAATATCGCAATAATAGTATTTTTTATCTACTAGGTTGTCAAATGAGTGAATTTTATCCAAATGTGGTCCGTTTCACTTGGAATTACCACGAAGCCGGTCATGGCAAAGGTGCACCCGATGGTATCGGCGCTACCTGTAAAAGAACTGCAGATCGGGTGGTAGCCAGTGGTGGTGATATAGCAAGCCTGGAAGACTTTGTTACAGTTATACAAGGAGGATGCCCCAATATTAAAATATTCAATATTGCTTCTGAAGAAATCGATCGAATGAATAAGATGGTTCAAGACAACCAATCAAAGACTGTTACATTTGCAGGAACTTTAAAGGTGCACCAGGTTACAGGCAATGTTTTCTTGCCCAACAGAATGTAACAAAGGTGAATCCAGCGGTTTAAGTTATAATCCAGCTTACAACAATGGTGACTACCTCTTAATTAAATTCCAAGAAGTTAAATACCAAACAGAATTTCGATATGCTGGAATTTGTTCCGGAGTTGATGAAGATGAAGGGGAACTGCGAGTAACATTTTTGAAAGTTTGTGATGACCACGGAGCGTTATTTAAATTAGATGAAAAAGATATTGCAGATGTCAAGTTTGAACAAATAATTGAGAAATTACCTGTTCCGAATATACACGTTAAAGGAGAAAGAGTTTTCTATCAATTTAAGAAACTCGTTAATATTTATCAGAAACATTAAAACGCTGTTATAGGTACTTTTATTTCCTGTTTTGTGTTCAGAGTATATTTCGTTTCCTTTATTTTTTATTTTGTTACTTGCGTTTCATTGTTTTTGTAATAAAGTTTTAGTTTTTAGACTGTAGTTTGTATTTCACCTTGCCCGAAACAATAACAATTTTATCAGATTGTACTAACATTTCAAACTATAACATAATTACAGTGATTTTCATGAGATAAAAACAGTGAAGTACATAAATCCAAATTACTTTACCCCAAGGCATAATCACAAGTTATCATTAATTTGTTATTATTAATCATATTCTAATTTGCTCTAATAATGTGGAATCTTATAGCGCCAGTCCCCTGTGTTACTTGATCAGTCCCCTGAATTAGTTTTTTTAAAAACAGTTTAAAATTCAGAAAATAATTGATAACTTGAGTGGCCCCTAGTCAAAATACATACAATAAACAAAATGCCATCAAATTCAACTGTGTTTGGGATTTTTGGTGAGCAAAAGTAGGTGTCACATAAAAACTAGCAAATTCGTCCTATTCCTGTAGAAACACCCATATATATATATATATATATATATATATATATATATATATATATATATATATATATATATATATATATATATATATATATATATATATATATATATATATATATATATATATATATATATATATATATATATATATATATATATATTGTTATTTTAGCATCGGTAATTGTAGTTTTTGACAGTACAGACATAGACTTACCAGATATCTTGTCAATGTGACAAACGTTTTTATAATTCTATATTATAATTTGGTATTAGAAAAAATGATATTTTTTAATGAAACCATAATTCGGGGTGTAATTCTTATCTTTAAAATATAGCTAAAACATAAAATAAACAAACAAATTAATAACTGCTCCATTGCTAGCAATTACTGCTCCTAACCAGTGGCGGCTGGTGAGGTAGTGCCACGGAGCCATGGCACCACCTTATTTATTCGTAAAAATACATAAATATTAACTGTATCTTTCATTTAAACATATTTTCTATCTAGTGCATTTCTCCCCATTCTTCAAGGAGTTTATAGAAAGTCTGGCAATAGCGCACTCCGTACTGTCCCGTCGACGCGACGCACGCTCTAAAAAATAGGTAGGTACGTAAACATTGGAAAACGGTTAGCCGCGGCTGGTTTCTTGCTTAATCTGCGCACGCAAGTTCCTTGCGCCTGGCACAGTGAAAGGAAATAGATGTTCCAGAATCGTGTGTGAGCGACAGAGATAAAGTGTAGTCCATACAATTTTACATCCACAGGTTAAATAGTAAAAGGAAAGAATATTGCCGTGCCAGGCTCAGGCACACAATTATGTTGTTAATTCTGTGGCTCAGGGCAGGGCTCAGTTCCTTGACTTAGTCGGTTTGTGTTGCATCGTGTTTTACTGTTAATGCAGACATCACGTGTAGTGTGTTTTTCTAGAACAATTTTTATTTTTGAATCAACAGATTTGTTTTGTTTATTAGTCTTTGACAATAATAAACTTTCATAGAGTATGTTAAATAAATTTTAATTTTAGAACTTTTTTTTTAATAGACAAAGACATTAAGTAGTTTTAGGAGTTCTCTATAGTATTATATCTCAGGAGGTTAGAAGTAATCTACAACTACTGTGAGTAAGTAATGTTCTATAATCTTTATATTGATTAATTATTTTGTACTAATACATTATGACCATTTTTTGAAAATTATCTATAAAAATAAATGTGTGTTGAAAATCAAAACAATAATGTACCCTTAAAGCCGGTGGCCATGGTAATCATACACTCAAATAATTATTTTTGTGGAAGTCTGTATTTTTGTTCAAATGGATATTTTATTGAAATTCTGAAGTGCCAGGAAAACGCGTGACTTAGAAAATTTTAAAAATTTTCGTCTGCGATGCATTTTATTATGTGTCTTTCCCAGTTTTGGCACTACCTGTTTAATATGGCACGAGCCGCCACTGCTCCCAACCATCTTGGTGGTTAATTAATGTCGAGCGTTGACATTAATCCACATTTTTCCAAGCGTTTTGAATAGCCAACAAATGTTCTTCCTGTTTTGCGGGCCAAAATTTCTGGAATGAGTTTTCTTGACCAATCGTCCCCAAACGTTCTCAATTGGATTGAGATCGGGACTTCTGGATGGCCACGGGAAAACTTAAATGCTGTTGTCCAAGAACCAGTCCGCACTAATCTGCAGTTGCTAATTGGGCAATTGCCCTGTTGGAAGGTAAAATTGTCTGGATACAATCACTGCACCGATGATAACATAATGTTTTGCAGCAGAAATCTTTATCTCTATCAACATAATTGTTGGCAAAGAACAGCCTGGCTTCTTTGTTGCGGTCAGATAAAACGTAAAGATAAGTTATAATCTGGGAGTAGAATTTTTGCACGATACGAATAACTTCCTCTTATATTATATATGTAAGTGAGGAAGTTGTAATTTTTAATGACAGTTTTATAGAATATAATTTAAGTAAGTTGATCACCTCAACTGTACAACAATATTGTTCTCTTGACAGAAAAGTCCTTATACTCGTAAAGCGATTATAGGCCAAACAACGCAATGCAAACGGCACACGATGAGATGTGACCTACCTAATTACCAATTTTCTACATCTACTTCAGTTGATATAAAAACGTACGTATGTGCGAAAAAACGCCATATTTAAGAGAGAAATTAAATATAATCATCACTTATTTCTATTCATTAATCATAAATTAAGACGATTAGCAGCAATTAGTTATATTAATTTAGCTAACATCAGCAAATTAAGTTCTGAAACGGCAGATCCCGTAACTCACGGCGTCCATGGCGCGGCGACCGGACTGGCGTTGAGTAAACGATGCTCTAGCTTTTTAAAAACTAAACTGGAGTTTTTACGGCCCGGGAAATGAATAAGCAGACATCGAGTAGAGCTGTCTCATATCTGAGAAACGTACCTTTTTATAGACGCCGACTTCCTAGATGTGAAATCATACGACTACTTCCTTATATAAAATCGCGTTCATATTATAAATTGAGTGGAAATGTCCCGTTTACTTTTTCATTGGACCGATGCCAGTGCATCAGGTTACACAGAAAAGAAATGACAACTGTAGGAAGCAATTGATGATTTTATTTACTATTATTTATTGCGTTATTATTATTTTGTCGCGACTCTTGAGACACATTTTGGGATTACATTTTCGCATTATAGGCCAGACCATAAGTAGTATAACGGATGGTACCTATATTACCTATGTTATGAATCTGTACCGTTATGATGTTATGAATCAAACCCTGGACTCGCAAACAAACCTTGTATTGCTTTAAACTTTTAAATTAACAAGATAAATATATTTCAATATCTAAAGTGACAGTTTTGACGTTTAATACTACTTTTTCACTACTAGATCCCAATATATAGACCATGATACATAGTACATAACCTTAAAAAAAAATAAAATCGGAAAAAACCAATCTCGTTGCCAAACCATCGATTATCATTCAAATTTGGAATTAAGCTCATCTTATCCTTGATTTCAAAAGTGACATATGCCCGACTTGTGCGTTTTGTTTTTCAGGAGTGAAAACTACCCCTTCGTGAAAAAAATAGAAAAATGCAGGTTTAAGTATTTTATGGATTCACATCTTATTTAATTATGCAGACTATTTCCCTCTTAATTTTTTAATATCCACCAATCACAAACGCTTTTGAATTACAAATGGTTTCTAGATGGAAAAACTGTATGACAGCACCAGATCAGTGTCAAGTGGAGTTACGCAGCTTTCCCTGGTCCTGGCTGATGGGCCCCACCGACAGAGCCTTGCTTCTGGCTCTCTTGACTTTCTTCGCCGGTGTGTATTACCCCCGGGGAAGTCTCGTCGGGTCTTTAAGGGATTCTTCCTGCCTCTCGTCGGACTGGCTAGAGCACGGCTCGCTGGCTCAGTCAGGTAACGTAAGGGTGTGTGGTTTGGCAAGGCAGTCGGTCTCGCCGTCCACTGGATTGGGCTGTTTTAGTGTCTTGTCGATCCGTTTTCTTTGGTGCTGGCTTTCATTTATTCACATGGTAACTTCTTAAATACCAACTTAGAGAATTTGATTCACTAGTAAACGGAAATAAACGGATCACGTGGGTTTCTGGATTAAATGAAACATACAGGGCTGTTAATAGGAATCGTTGCAACTTTTTTTCCCATTTTTATAAAACTTGTGTGTTTTTCTCTGATATTATAATGATTGCCCCAAAATTATGTTGGTTTTAGGACATAAACATTCAGTCTTTTCATCGACATACAGCGCGACAACGTGGAAAATATTTTTTTATTGTTTTTGTTATTATTTTTAATGTCACGTGACCGTTAGAGCCCTTTGTAACCCTGCCAGTCACATGACTGGCATGAACATTTTCTATAGAACCATATAAGTGCATATGTGCAACAACATTATATTTGTGTGACAAAAGAATGTGTGATAATTTTTAAAACATTTGAGAGCAGATACGTGCGCGACGCAGCGTTTCTGCGTCGTGACAGAAAATATATAGAAGTTTCAAATTAATTATATAGAAAATGTTATAAACTTTAATTTTTATTATTTTTATAAGCGAACGACATCCTCTCTGAAGCGGACAAACTAGGGGCGGGGACTTTTAATATGCTGTATACGTAATAACTACCCCAACACATTCCCAGCGAAAATATGTCCTGCCTCCATGTACATTACACTCCTTTTTCGGTCATTTATTGACTAGATTATATACTAAACTGATCAACAAAATAAACGTTACACTGCCAAATTTGCTTCTGTTTTTGCGATTTTCGTTGATTTGCCTTATTTACACAGTGACCGCAAAAACATCCATTTTTGGCCTTGCATTGATAACTTTTTTACTCGTGAACCGACTCTCAAAATCCAGGCCTCATGTTGAAGCTAAAACTGCAGTTAATAAAGCACGATAAAGATAATCGACTCCAGGCAAAGTTTCAATATATAGGGTTGCATCAAAGTTCAACCAAATCTGCATAACTCGCAAAACCTAGTATTCTGAGAGACTTCAATTAAAGACAACTTGCTTTCGAACAAATTGTATAATCTGAACACTTTAATGTGTTTCTTACTTGCATGGGCTAGGAATTGTTGGTGTAGGAAGGAATTAATGATTGCCTGCTTTTGAAGAAGAATCATAGCTCTTGCTTATCTGATATTTTTGTTGCCATGCAACGATAACTGTCACTAGTTGTCACTTTTATGTTGTTTTCTTGATTGCAAAGTTAGTGAGTTCAATCAAGTTTTCTTGATAGCAAAGTTAGTTGATTGCTCAGTTAGTGCCTCTTTATCGAAAAATGCCAACTTTAAATGACGACCAATTGGCCATAGTAGGCAGAATGCGTGATGAAGGCTTTGCAGTTACAGTAATCGCCGATTTTTTTAACACTTCAAGGCAAAGCATTTATCGAGCTCTACGTCGGCCCTAGCTGGCGATATTAATTATAACAGACGGGGAGGCAGAAGGCGAAAAACCACAGCAGCACAAGACATACTCATCAGGAGAAACGTTCTGCGACATAACCGTACCGCAACTGCAAGTGCAGTAAGCAATATTCTCAGGAACGCTACTGGAATTCATCTTTCCAACCAAACAGTAAGACGAAGGCTCCATGAAAGCGGACTTCATGCCAGAAGACGAGCAGCTTGCCCTTTGTTAGGACCTCAACACCGGGCTGCTCGACTGCAATGGGCCAGAGATCACCAACACTGGGGAATAGCCGAGTGAAGTAGGTGTTTGTTTACAAATGAAAGTAGGTTTTGTTTGTTTAGGTCGGAGGGGCGAGTTTTGGTATGGAGAAGAATAAATGAAAGATTTCTGGAAGAACACATGGAGGCAAGGGTGGCTTTTGGAGGTGGAATAGGAATGAATGTGAAGACTGAATTAGTGATATTGAGAGGGGAAAGCATGAATGGTGAACGGTATAGAGATTTGTGTATTAGGGATATTGTGGTGCCCTATGCTGCAAATATCGGTCGCAATTTAATTTTAGTCGATGACAATGCAAGACCTCATCGCGCTAGAGTCGTCACCGTGTTTCTGGAGGCCCACAATATTGAAAGAATGGAGTGGCCACCCTTGTCTCCGGATATGAATCCGATCGAGCATGTCTGGAGTACAATGAAAAGAAATATGAAAGAAAAGGAAGGACAAATGAACAATTTGGATGATTTGGTGAATGCGGTTCAGGAAGAATGGGAAGCTATTCCCCAGCAGTTTCTGCGCAATTTAGTGGAAGGAATGCCCAGAAGGGTTGAAGCAGTACTACGTGCGAGGGGAGGCCAGACAAAATATTGAAATGTTCCCAAAAGTGTTCATTGTTTTTAGTTGTTATTTTATATGTTTATTGTTTTTTTTATATTGTTAAATTATTCCTACACCAACAATTCCTAACACATGCAAGTAAGAAAAACATTAAAGTGTTCAGATTATACAATTTGTTCGAAGTTGTCTTTAATTGAAGTCTCTCAGAATACTAGGTTTTGCGAGTTATGCAGATTTGGTTCAACTTTGATGCAACCCTGTATATTGAAACTTTGCCTGGAATCGATTATCTTTATCGTGCTTTATTAACTGCAGTTTTAGCTTCAACATGAGGCCTGGATTTTGAGAGTCGGTTCACGAGTAAAAAAGTTATCAATGCAAGGCCAAAAATGGATGTTTTTGCGGTCACTGTGTAAATAAGGCAAATCAACGAAAATCGCAAAAACCGTTTCGAGATATGAGGTTCTAATTTATGACATTCATGTTGAAATCCAGAAAAAAATTTTTTGTTGAAATGGGACGATGCCGAAATTTCAGAAATTTAGCACAGTCTTATTTTCCGCCCTGTAGAAACTTTATATGAAACATATATCCTTGGTACAAACAAGGACCGGCAGACAAAAAATTGTACTAGCTAACACTTCAAACAGAAACTAAATAGGCGGCGGCAATCCAGATTTATTCTGTTCCAAAATCAGAGCAAATTTGGCAGTGTAACGTTTATTTTGTTGATCAGTTTATTTATACTAATGGCATACCTACCAAAAAACCTTTAATGTCTGAGATTTGATAGTCTCAAATTGGTAGTGTGATATTTGAAATTTGAAATGCCTTGTTCGGTTTCTAAAGCCACAGAAAAGTTGCACGTGGTAATATATTATGGTCAATTATCAACGATAGCTATTTTATAAGAAGTAATAAATTACTATTCTAAATAGGATATGCGTCATTTGATTACACTGAGAGGTGATCGCCATGTTTGATCCAAATATCGTTGACATGAGTCTCGCAGACGGCGGTAAAATGCCTTGAAGTTCAAATACAATTGATTATTTGTAGAAGCTTTATCTAATAATATATCAAAGACAATTCCTACCTAGTTGATTAAATTATTGCATGCGGTTTCCACAACCGATTGATTTTTTTACAATGTTTGAGAAATCTTGTTTATATCCGAGACTTGTACATAGAGACATCGCATTTTTTGAAGGTACCGCGAAGTAAACAAATATTTTAATACAAAGACGTACCGTGCCGTATGCTTCGCCTTCTTTATAAATTATCACCTATATACCCACGGCATGACGTCTCCTGTCTTCTTGTGCCGTGTATATACCCTAATTACGTAGTTAGGAGTTATCCAAACTATTTTGTTTCAATCTACCGATTTGCGGCGTCTATCCTTACCAATTAATAAAGTATGTACCTATTTATTTGATCATAATACTTTAACACAAAAGCGGTTCCTTTTTACCGATATGATGATAGTGCTATATCTGGACATACATACGGAAACGAGCCACTTAGAAGTTGTACAAGTTCTTTCACCTTTATTGAGGATCTTCAGAGCAGTATACGATTTATTTCATTGAACATTTATACTTGAATTTAAAATATTAATACGCCAACACTTGCAGTGACGTTTTATGACATTAGTTTCACAATTCACAAAATAAATACGAATAGCAAAGAATTTCAAAGCTAATGAATATATCCAGGGTGAAAATTGGATTTTTTTTTGAATTTTCGAAGAAACAATTAATACATACAACCAACAAATGATTTTAGTTTTGACTAAGCAAGCAATTTCTGTATCACTCCCTCTTTGCATGCTTCACTATTATATGAACTCTATTGTATATGTAATTCAATATTTTTCCGCATATAGTTGGAAAAAGTAGTTGTTTTTCAATAGGTTCAACAAGATTTTATGCATTTTAAAGTTCTTCTGGATAACTGTATGCCTAATGCTTTTATATATAATATGTTCAAATAGAACAAATATAAATAGTAGACTAGGAATGTGTATTCTAAGAATTTGAGTTCCGTCAAAACTAATGTCATATATATATATATATATATATATATATATATATATATATATATATATATATATATATATATATATATATATATATATATATATATATATATGTGTATATATATATATATATATATATATATATATATATATATATATATATATATATATATATATATATATATATATATATATATATATATATTTATATTGTGATAAACGAAAATATAGAACATAAATCGGCAATACAATAAATACAACAAATTAAAATTAAATTAAGTTCAGTAGCCTGCAACTAACGAACAGGCTATAGTATAAGCGCAAACAAACACTTGCCTATGACCAACGAACAGAGTAGCGGAACGCCAACCAGCTACGTACATGATTGGTCAAAACGTAATATCGTTATAACTAAATAATTAATCGCCACAAAAATCTGTTTCAAGTGAAATTACAATAGACAACTCATAATAATAATTTCAAAATATCAATCACTAATAAACTGTGTCTAGATTAAAGGATTAATGCAAAAGCATAAGTGTACATAAGGGTTTCGAGAGTTCTAGCTAGGAAGCAAAACGTAAAAGCAGAGGGAACGCGGCACATAGAAAGTGAAGTTACATGACAGAAATTTAATTTGACTGTATGATAGTATTCAGAAATCAAAATTATATTATATGATAATCAAAGTGTAATAATTTTAAGTGAAATTGAATATATTAAATATTATGAACTAATCTGATTGGCTAGATCAAAATAAGAGAACATGAAAGAAGTATGTAACCAGGAAGTTGCATTTGTTTTTTTATTACGATACATCCGTAGAAACTACAAACATTATTCAGAGTCTAGTTACGGCGTTCAGGAAAGCAATAGCCACACGCTCCTGAATTTCATGAAAATTTATTATAAAATAATTGTAAATTTAAAGTAATAATTGTTAAATTGTACTAAGTAAGCAATACCAGTTTAAATTGTCTAGAAGCAGAAAAAACTGCATGCATAAGTGTTTTCGTCATTTTTACAACTGAGAAGTGAAAGGCTTGGTAGCGTCCCAGCCCAGTACAAGAAATTTGCGAACAATATCACAAACAAGAAAAGGAAACAATTTTTCACAGTAATTGAAGTGATAGAAGAGTACAAATACAGCAGCAGTAAGTTATAAATTTGACGGTGAATAAATCCCAAAGCAGAGATTCCAGCGAAGGCAGTCAGCATTCCAGAGGCAAAGCAACGACATCCCGCTAGATGACACACCACCAGAGCCCAGCAGCATTTGTTGGTTCGTGTACCAGTGAAACCAAAAAAGTGATAAGATTTGTGAAAGTTGATAAAGGATTAGGATATTTTTACAAGGTAATAAACAATTAAAAATTTGCTAATATTTAGAACTATTGTATCAGAGGACTTGGTCCCATGTAATAGATTTAAGTTACGTAGGTTTTTTGTCGCAGGATAGGAATAATATTCTGAGATTTTGTTTATTTTTATTAACCATACTTGAGTCATATGCAATCAACTTCTTCCTTGTTTTGAAAATTTCAGGAAATAATTTAAAAACTAATACAATTTGAGCTTCACTAAAATTTAATAAATTTAAAAAAAAATTGTATACAATAAAATTGAATTATTTTCAATCATCTTCCAAATAATCTTTTAAAGAAATTTATATAATAGACGTAATTTGATCCCCTCTAAGACTATAGAGTGCTCATTACTAAAGTGATCTTTCAATTAAACTAAAAAATAGTATTTATAGAACTGGCGCCCATAATAAGAGGGAAGGATTCAGTAGGGAAGAAAATAGAGTAAGTATCAGATAATAAGTATCAGTATAATCAGATTGTGTGTGTGTGTGTTTTTAAGTTCTTTGCTATTCATATTTTTTATTATTTACGAAGGAATCTCGTGTTTGTAGCAATCCATTACAAATAGAAATTAAATTAACTTATCCATTGTATATCTACGGATGTATATACGGAAACGAGTCATTTAGAAGTTCTTTCGTCTTTGAGGCTCTTCAGAATGATGTACGATTTATTTAATTGGTCCAAATTGTTATATATATTCAATTTATACTTGAATTTGCCCTTAATACCTACTATTTTCATAGTGACACTTTTATGTGACATTAGTTTTGACAATTCCTATTACTTGCTATTCTGGCATTATTATATTAAACGAAACGAAAGACGTTAGTATATTGCCTTCTTTCATAAACCTTATCTTTTAACCTTTTCGATCATGAAATACACCGTTTTGAAACACCATATGCTTTTATTCACATGAAATGCATTTATCGGACAACTCAAACAGCTAGCAAGCTATGGAAATCGAAGATTACACGTCATAAACTGACAACTGTGTCATTAGTTTTTTGTTGACAGTCCAGCAATAATTAGTGAATAATGGAACGCCAAACCAGAAATTTAACTCGTGATGAATGTGTTGAGGCAGCTACATTACATGGTGAAGGGTGGAGTTACAACCGCATAGCTGGAAGGTTGGGAGTGTCTCACACAACTATAGCGAGAGCAATTCAAAGGTACGCGGAAACAGGAGAACATTCCAGACGGGCCGGTCAAGGTAGATCTCGTTTTACCTCTGCTATCCAGGATCGCTTTTTAAGAGTAAATGCTGTAAGACAACGATTTATAACTGCAACACATTTAAGAGCACAACTTCAAGACGCAGATGGTCCACTCATATGCGTTCAAACTGTACGCCGACGACTGAGTGAGGAAAATTTAAGACCCAGGATTGCTGCTCGAGGACCCGCATTAACAGTAGATCATCGAAGAGCCAGATTGAATTTTGCCAATGAGCATGTTAATTGGATGGAAGCAGATTGGGAACGTATTCTTTGGACTGATGAGTCAAGGTTCAGTTTGTATAATTGTGACAGACGTAATCGCGTCTACCGAAGACCCGATGAGCGATACAGTCAATGCAATTTTTTGCACACAACTTTATATGGAGGTGGATCCGTCATGGTGTGGGGCGGAATATCTTTGACTGGGCGAACGGACTTGGTAACTGTGAACGGAAATCTCAATTCTGACAGATACATCACAGACATTCTTGAAGCACATGTTTTGCCTTATGCCCCCTATATAGGACCGAATTTTTTACTTATGCAAGACAATGCGCGTCCCCACACGAGTCTTATCGTGAGAAATTATCTTGAAGAAGTAGGAATTGATCACATAGACTGGCCAGCCCGTAGCCCCGACTTTAACCCCATTGAACATGTTTGGGATTTTATCGGTCGGCGGTTACGAAGTGAGGGACGACAACCCCAAAATTTACAAGAATTGGAAGGACGCCTAGTCGAATTATGGAATAGTCTAGATCAGAACCTAATCAGAACTTTGGTTTTAAGTATGAACCAAAGATGTCGGGAGGTCATTCGCGGAAGGGGTGGAAACACCAGGTACTAATTCTCTATTTACTTTTGTTTTGTTTCCTGTTATTCGTTGTTTTATTGATTAAAGCAATCCAATTTTCTAGGTATGTTTTTTGAGTTTTTGTCCTTTTAAGACCTTTTTCTCTTCTAAAACACCTTGCATCTCTCAATAAATTATAAGATATCAAGGAAAACAGAACGCAAAATGAGGCATTGAACCAGTATAATGAGTAATAAATAATGAGCACTTGACAAAAAAGAAAGTTAATAAATTTAATAAAAATCACGTCAACTCAAAAATTGGATATTTTATGAAGTAACAGAGATAAACAAATGAATAAAAAAAGAAAATGTAGAAAAAATATGAGGCTTTAAATTGGCTATAATTGCAATAACTTGCAATACCTTGTATAGCCCACAGGACGTTTTGAAATTTCGGAAAAAAACATAACATTTTTATAGCACCTGGTATAATATCAAAATCATTCGTTTTACCAAAACAACTAAGACAGTGATATTCCTAAGAGAAAAACCTACAATTTGAAAAAAAAAAATCGAGCAAAACGAACAAAAATTGTCGAAAATACATAACGTCAAATTTGAGTTAACTTTTTGGTTGTGCGTTAAATAAGTTGCGCAGTGTATATATATATATATATATATATATATATATATATATATATATATATATATATATATATATATATATATATATATATATATATATATATATATATATATATCTCAATAGCTCAATATTCATCAAAAGTTGCGGTTTGCCGATCACCTCTTCATATGTACTCTTAGATGCATAGATATTTTCTGGGTTACGGGGACATATCGCGAAATGAAGATAAAAATCATGTGAACAATACTATTTACGCAACGCAATGGTTCAATATATCCGAATGCATTTGGCAGGTAATCCTTTTACTTCGCTTTATCAACATCTGTTGACCTGAATCCGGCCATATGACCACTCAACTCTAGAACGTATCCAAAAAGAAACCATCGCACATACGAGCCCCATATGAAATGGTGTTATTGTTTTGATTTTGAAAAAAATGTGTTTAGATGTCTGGGGATATCACTCTTAATACGGCTGCTCCAGTCGTATGTTAATAATAAATACCACCGGTTGTTTTCTTCTCCTGATATGACGAATTGAGATTAATGGTTTCCGTGGCTAATTTGAGAAAGAGAATGACTATTAATTTAACACAGTCTGTGATTTTAAATCGGGCGGTCCGTGAAACGCTGTATTATTAAATTAGGCCTCATTGTTGTATAGTATGATTTGTGAGACTTAAATTAGATTTGTAACATGATAAATAATGATTTGTTTTTAACGTGGGCTTATTGCTTTTTAAAGTTCTTAGAAGTAAAGCATACGTTAAAATATCGGGGAAATACAATAGTATCTAAATAGATACAAATTATGCATATTTTTCATGGGATACTTGGAAATATGGGCAATCTTTGCGGTAAAAGTGATAAATTTTAAATTTTGCATATTTTCAAAATTTTAAAGCGTCCGCCAATTATGAATTTCCTCAAGGCAACAAACTGTCAAGACCGTGCCACCTCTTGTTGCTCAGCTATGTTTCATTGGAGTCAGAGTTTTCATCACTAAACATTAACCATCGCTGTCCTGTGAACGATGACCTCATTTAAAGCTAATGTACAAAAGGCCGAGAATCCCTTGAGATAATTATGAAAAGGCGTTACTACAATAAATAAGCGACAGAGGTTGTTATATTTAATAGCACTAAACTATTGTCCTACACACTCTTTATAGTTTCCAGTGACTCCTATTTTGTTGTCTACTATTAGTCCAGTTAACTGTTGACGTCCCGACGCTCTTCGGACGCTTCCGGAAGTCGGACGACATCCCCGTAGGTCTCAAAAAGCAAAACTTACAGATCCAATCGCTGTTTTCTATATGCAAATTAAACACTTCGCTTCGTACGTCTGGTGGTTATTTGAGTTGGGGGGGGGGGGATTATTTAATACCATTCCGTTGTGCTTGCGAATATTTTCTGCATATGCACTACTTAAACTAAACTCTATCCAACGAGAGAATGGACTTGCTTTGCGCATCGGCGACTAAAGAGGAGGGGCTCTGTAACAAGCTACGCAGGACCGTCATTCGATGAAATAAATTCGTAAGTAGGTGAAATAAATTTTATTTTGAAAACATGAAAACATTTTATTTATTTAACATAAATTTATTATAAATGTATGAGCGTTATGAAAGTAATATAAACCCTAAATATTCCTAAAATAGACATTTTATGATATTTTTATTTTTTTTTATTTTTTTTAATATTTAGCTACAACAATAGTACATTGTTTCATATAATTATAAATTTAAATTAGTCTGTATCGCTGCTATCAGAATCACTTTGACCATTTACGTGAATTATTAGTGGTGGGATTTCATCGATTAAACTGTCAACAATATGTTCAAGTTTCCAAAACCTACGTTCTTCCTCTATAATGTGACGAATGAAATTCTTCCAATGTTCAGATGTTACTCGTGCAATGCCTTCTTCAAGCACGACCTAAAATTAAAAACAAAAATAAATCATTGACCACGGTTACTGGTGTTGAATAGTATGCGTATTAAATAAAACATATTTATTATTATATTTCTTTACCTGGCCTATTTTATTCTTCTTAATTGGCGATAATGGTGGATTTATCTCGTCTCTGGCTGCTGCCATTCTTATAATAGATTTAAAACTTATTTCACAACCGTAAACAACACAACTAAAATAACCGTACTTGCGAGACTACAAATACAAACTGTGAATAGGTAGGCAGTAGTAGGTACTTTATATAATTAGGTACCAGGTAGGTATCGGACCCAGGCGCCGGCCCTGGCTACCTGCTGAGCCAATTAAGACGTTGAGGGCGTTGAACTAATGTTCTAAGGGGCGGAGATCTGACCAAAACAGACGAATTTTCGCTCGAGTGCAAGTCCATTCTCTCGTTGGATACAGTATAGAAGCGATGTTAGGTGTGCCTAGTACCTGAAAGCTTACAGTATTATTCATATGCTTGGCCGAATTTTCGTAATTTTTTTAATCTTTTCACCGAGATGCTTCAAATCACGTACACCTCCTTTCGTCCATTTATTATCGCCGCCGAAGAGTAAACAAACAAAACAAAAAAACAACTTTTCACAAATACTCGCGTCAAACTTTCGCGTAAATCCTCCTCGATTTTTATAACCGGGTTGTACATAAATTCAATATGGGCACAGGGCGTACGTTTTTTTAAAACGTTTACCTTGTCTGTCAAATTCAGAGAACTAAGTTTAAATCCATGAGATGACACCCCTCATTTTTTTGTCAACAACTTTCAACTTCAAAACAATATTATAAAACAAAACATCCGGCGCGCGTACGTCATCCGTTTGAGTGGTGTGTACGACTGTGGGCTGGTCGAGCTACGCCCGAAATCCCGTTTAAAATCGCGTGATAAGAAGCGTGCCGTTTCCATGGCAACCGACTATTTTCTACGAGAAGCTTGGCCGCTGGCTGGGCACATCTTGTGTTGTTATGAAAAGTGAAACTATTGCCCCAGTTTGTACCCGCTTGTGTGGGGGTTTACATGGTTTGATTTGATTAATAGATCAGGTTAGTTTTGGTTCTTAGATATTTTGTAGTGGCTGAATGAGCGTTGCTCAAGGCCAAGATAGAGAAATAAATACTAAAAAAATAAATAACATATTTATTCAAACGCATAAAAACATTTAAGTCGTTTAAGAACAATATTTTAAACAAAGATAAATAGAGTCTTAAATAAATTATAAAATCAAATGTAGCCTTCTGGCTTTTTTGTATAAATCTATAAGTAATTTCTCCAGTCAGTGTTGTGGAAATGAGTATCTACGTGTACATAATAATATCTAATATATCTCAAATTGTCCAAAACTTCAAAATTGCAAAAATTTGTCCTACTACTTCAATTTTACAAATTCCCATTTTTATGATACTTAGTAAACAACATAGGAAAAGGTTAAAATAAGTAGGTAACCAATATAGTTAAGCCAAGTTTTCACAAAAGCGAAATTTTAGAAGCATTTCATATTAGGCAACAGGTCTTTGTCCCCTATTCCGAATCCGCTGAATCTGAATCTGCTGATTGCCAAACTGAAATCCCGACCGTGAGACGTACAAGATGGCGGAAATTATGGTACCGAAACGAGAAACCCGAGCTGTAAAGACCCCCTTTGACACGGGAATGCTTCCAAAACATGTAATAATATGTTTTTGAGCATGGGGAATTCAAAAATACACTTTATTTAAAACATTTAAACATTTAAAATACATTTAAAATAGGGTAATGTCTTTGAAAATGTGTGTTAGCGGATTTTCTAGGTCGCTGATTACGAATTGGGGAATGGCATGTTTAAAACAAAATGGCGGACTCAATTTGGCTACCAGAATTTGGAAAAGTCAATCAAATCAAATGAAAATTACTACTAAGGGGTTTTCGAGTTCTTTGAGTATGAATTTGATAATTGAATTAACAAAAACAAAATGTAGGACCCATTATGGCTCATATTACACCTGGGATCTTCTACTAAACATTTCGGGACCGAAAATTCCCAAAGTACAAACCTCGTTTTTGAATTTTGACCAACTTTTTGGGATTCTGGCCCACTATGCGACAGCTAAGAAATGCAATAAGGAAATTAAAACAAAATATGCTACAAGAAGGAACATATGAAGTATAGAAGAAATACGAAGAACCAATAAGGAAAAGTAAAATGGTATTAAGAAAGAAGAAAGGAAAGTTATGAAGCTGTATTAGAACAAATCGAAAATAATAACAGAATGATTTTAGAAACCCAGGAGTGAAGACTGAGATGAGAGAGTAAGACTAAGTAAGCCAACTAAGACCAGTATTATATAAATATAAAAATAGAAAAACTGTTGCTTGAGAAGAAGATTTGAAAAGACGAAAGGTATATTTTAACCAGTTGTTAAATGGGACGAAATTAGTGAACAAGATCCGGAGGAACACATAGACAATATAGAGGAAGAATGAAATATGGTACAAGCCCCGAGAAATGAAGATATTCAGGAAATAATTTCGAAACTCAAAAATAATAAATGATAATTTGACAGAGGAACTATATAAATATGGAGAATATGAGTTCTACCTGATACAGGAACTTGTTAGAGGAGATATGAGAAAACGAAGCAGTGTCAAAGGAACGGATGGAAGCAATAATCAGCCCTATATATAAGCATGATATAGAGGAGAATGGGGGGTCTAGCGTTATTAAATGTAGCATATAAAATATTGGCTATTTATATAAAAAAACATTGGTAAAAGAAGTAGAAGTTATTCGTTTTCACGTAATGGAACGAAAAACAGTCAATTTTAATAGCGTGTATTTCCGCCTCCCGCTCTTATTACTGTTTGTATTCGCCTTGGGAGCCCTTCAAACAGTTTATGTATATATTCCTGTTTCATATTGTTCCCAACATTAGTCTATTTTGAAGCTCGTCCAATGTCCTACATGAGACTTGATCTTGCTTAATTGCCCATCCTAAATGGTCCCATACATGCTCGATAGAATTAAGATCAGGGCTCCGAGCTGGCCAATTCAGTGCAGTAACATTAACCACTTCTAAATACTCGGTCACTATCCTTGCCGCGTGTGGTCGTGCATTAGTTTAAAATTATCACCTATGAAAGGACCATATGGGATCACATGGGGTTCCAGAATGTCCCTTATGTATCGATTGGCCGTCATTCTTCCGTCATTTACTGCCACCAACTCCGTGCGCCCATGAAAAGAAATCCCTCCCCATATCATGATTGATCCATCCCCAAAACTTTCCGTTTCACGAAACTTGCATTGAAAATGACGCTCACCTGGCCTTCTGTATACTGACATAGGTCGATCAGAGGAGTATAGGCAAAATCTAGATTCATCTGTGAAGAGTACATTGGACCATTCTTCAAGACCCCAATCAGCGTGCTTCTACGTCCTTGCCCATTCCTCCTAGAGTAGTGTCCAGTTTCCCTGTATCGTCTTATAACTCTTGAAATGGTACTTTGTTGAGTATCAATCACATTGGCCACGTACCTTTCGCCCATATTCAACCAAGGAAATTGCTCTTATAGCCTCTTCATCAGTTAAATGACGTGCTAAACGTTGTTGACCATTCATTTGGTGAAGTAATTTACACAAAAAATCAATAAAAGCGTGGAAATCGATTTCAACAATAATTGCACAGAAACAAACTGACAGTTTGCAAAACTGATAACACTATCTTATTTTTTGTGCAATGCCTGCTACTCACTTTTTTCAATATTAAGTTCATATTGAATAAACAGAAACATACTGTGCTAACAAACCATGTATCTCCTTTAATAATAGAGATAATAAAGTGAATCAAAAAAGAGAATGTTACTGAAAGATGAGGCTTTAGTCAGCTATGAATTGTAATTTGCAGTTGTTGCAGATGAACTCCACAGGGCGTTACAATTTGTCGGAACAAAACGCAAGATCATTGTAACACCCGGTATTTGATAAAAAAAACCTTTTTTTTAAGAAACCGTTAGAAAATTATTATGGAAGAGTCAACCTATCATCCAAAAAAAAAGATAATACCATCCGACTCTAAAGATAAACACCATCCAACTTATGCAACATTTTCGGTGATGCGATACTTGTAGTTATTGTCAAAAATAAAAACAATTATTTTGCATCGGTTTACAGTTTTTCGGACACCACTTTGTCATAAACAACAATTGGTTGTTTAATTTATATATGTTTGCATCTATGTATTATACTTTAAACCTCTGCGCAGTTCGTTACCTATTATTTTTTTAATGCCCTAAAAAGCCTAATTGAGGTATGCTTTAAAAAAGGTTCAACGTTGGCTATTTTTTGACGATTTTTACCACCGATTTTTACCAGAATGGTAAATCGACTGAAACATCATTACACCACCTTGTTCGCAAGATAGAAGGGACACTCGAAAATAAACGAGAGTCACTTAGTGCCTTCCTAGACATAGAAGGAGCGTTCGACAACACCCCCTTTGATGTCATTCATCGCTCCTTAGCTCAGCGTGATGTGGAGCCTTCCCTATTGGGTTGGATTCGATTCATGCTTTCGCAAAGGAGCATCCAAGCAGAAATGCATGGTCATAAACACACAGTGGTTGCTAGTCGGGGCTGCCCTCAGGGAGGGGTTCTCCCACCCCTACTGTGGAGCCTTGTAGTGGACAGCCTACTGTGGGAATTAAATGACGCTGGTCTGTATGCACAGGCCTATGCAGATGACTTAGTCATCCTATGCAGTGGAACCAGGGACAATTCGCGTGGCCATAAGAATAGTTGAGAACTGGTGCCAAATAGCTGGCCTAAGAATAAACCCTAAGAAAGCTCAGCTTATGCTATTCAGCAAAAAGAGGAACCAAGAAAATCGACCAGAGATTACTCTCTCTGGCGTGGTCCTCACCTACCACCAGACGGTGAAATATCTAGGTGTTCACCTTGATGCTAAACTGTCTTGGCATGATCACATATCATGCAAAATCAGGAAAGCAACGTGTGCACTGTGGACGTGTAGGAGGGCCTTTGGTGGAAGCTAGGGTCTTAATCCCAAGGTTCCCCACTGGCTCTACTGCACTATTGTTAGACCAATTTTAACTTACGGTGCCATCGTGTGGTGGCCTTGTGTTGAAAGGAACTCAACTATCAGGCAACTGGACAGGGTCCAGAGACTTGCGTGTTTAGGGATGACTGGAGCATTGAGAATGGCTCCCACGAGAGCTCTGGAGGTGCTATTAAATCTCATGCCACTACAAATACTCATTAAATTGGAGCCATGCGTGCGGTATATAGACTGCGCACGCTAGACCAGTTACAGGTGTGCTCATTCGGGCACTCTCGCATGTGGAACTGGACCACCGAACGATGCCCGGTTCTACTCATGAGTGGTGATCATATTCCCACTAAACTATATCCCTCGAACTTCCTGGAGGTCGTAATCCCTGACCGCGAGGAGTGGGGGATAGAGAACACCCCGATGGCAATCCGCAACGGAACCAACTGGTATACGGATGGATCCAGGACGGATGGATTGTCGGGTGCCGGAGTCTTTTCTGACTCGGAACAAATTAGTAAATACTTTGCTCTGGGTGCACATGCTACTGTCTTCCAGGCCGAGGTATTTGCGATTCTATCCTGTGGGCTGGAGCTGCTAGCTGGCCCACAAAGAACTGGTAGAATCAATATATGCTCCGACAGTAGAGCTGCCATCTTGCCACTTAGTGCCGTTGAAGTGCGCTCAAAACTGGTTCTGGAATGCAAGACCGTCCTCGAGACGCTCTCTCAGAGGAATAATTTACGCCTTGTCTGGGTCCCAGGACATGCTGGTGTACCGGGAAACAAGAAGGCCGATCAACTAGCCAAATTAGGCACTTTAGAGACACCTACTGGGCCTGAACCCTTCGTAGGGATCTCCAGAAGCACAGCGGTTCTCTCAATGAAGACTTTAGCCCTACAAATGTTTCAACATTGTTGGACAACTGCTCCAGGCATGAGACAGGCTAAAGAACTCATATCTGGTCCCGACGCTGGGAGGACCATTCAGCTGCTGAAATTAAGCAGATGTAACTTAAGAACAGTGACAGGCCTACTGACCGGTCACTGCCACCTAAGACGACACCTTTACATAATGGGTCTTGTGGAAGACCCTGAGTGTAGGGGATGCTTAGAAGATGAGGAGACAGCAGGGCATGTTCTGATGAATTGCCCCGCTTTCCTGCATACACGTATGCAATACCTGGGACAACTGATGCTGATGCCCAGGGACTTTAGAGAGCTATGTCCCAGCCGCCTCGTTGGCTTTATTAAGGCAACTGGACTGGTATAGCTCTCAAAAGGCGGGACGTGACTGGCCCATACTGAGGCCTATACGTCAAAGGGCAGAGCCCCCGCCAATCTC
>CAXKVY010009227.1:0-30137 GCA_964058915.1 Tetropium fuscum | reverse complement strand
TTAACCAAAAATGTGCCTCATCGCTGAAGATGATTTTGCGACGATTTTGCGATTTTGCTGATGATGATTTTGCGTAATAAGTTTTAACGATTTGCACATGTTGCTCGCGGCTGAATTGGTTCATGGTGATTTGTGAAGATACACTGAATAATAACAACTACGTTTGCCAACTCTACCACAAACAACATGGCCGCCATGAGCTGTCAAAGATCGAGCGTCCCTATTGGCGGACCCTTTATTTGATATAAGAATTCAAACATTTGCCACAAAACGGAACGGAATTTATTTACGTTACAGTCTACAAAATAGTTAAAGGAAAAGTATACTACTAAATTGATTTATCAGACATTATTGTTGATAATATTCACTCTGAAGATTTCAAAATCATGTCTAATTCATGGAGACGATGTGGTAAGTGAACAAATTAATTCAGCACAGCAGAGGCCCTTTACGGCATCAAGTTCACAAGGAGACCAATGAACCTGAATTATTATGAACCTGAAGAGCAGGAGCAAGAGCAGGATAATGCAAGTGGTACGCCATAAGTTGTTGAATCCATTGCTAGCAGTAGTTTCAACTCCTGTCGGACATGCAAATTTGATGCGTATTTCGATAAAACGAGACAAGGAAAAATCGGACGAGTTAAAACCGCAACATGGAAGATTTGTGTGAAACCAAAACTACAAATGTCTTACGGAAACACAACAGACAAAAATCTTGAACTTAAAAACATAGGCAGCAATTTTTTGAAGTGCAATTGAAACTGACCAAAACAAAGTCGCTGGACAACTTTTAATGGGTTTTCAGACAGCCCGTGATCAAATTTTGAAGCACGAAAACTAATTTTATCTATGCTGCAATTTTAATTTTAGACCCCCGGCATAAACTAGTACCTTCCGACGTTACCACGTGGAGTAAATAATTGATGGAAACAATACACAACGATTTAAAGACAATTACAAAACTTATTTTATAAAATTTGAGGGTGAAAAACCGAAGGAAAATTAACTACTAGTAAATAGACAAAAGACCTGGTGATAACAAAGACACTTCCAATTCAGAATTTGTAATAGATTTTGACGTTTTATATGAGATGGAGTCGCCATCGCCTAACAATATAGGAGCGATGGAGAAGTTTGTTTCTAAATTTTCTATTTTAAGTGCGAAGGCAATACATTTCCTTAGTATACAAGTTTAACCATTCCTCCAAAGAAAAACTATTTTCACGTACGTAATTAACAACAAACAAACATGAAATCGGTTCGATGATACATCAGCTAGATATATTTTGTTTTAAAAATTTTAAAAAATGCTGGACAGGTTTAATTAAAAAATTACATAATTGCATAATAGCTCCATGAAAATAGAAATGTTAATAAATATCAACATATTATTTCTACAATTGCAATAACATATTTGCCTTATTATTTCTTAATGTTTTTGTGTATTTGCAATTATAGTATGTGAGCCGGTAATATTAACGGCTATGTGATGGTTTAATGTATGATTGTTCCTAAAGACCATTTCCACATAAAGGTTGCAAGGTTGCTTTTAAACGAAATGAATATGATGCCTCGATTTCCATGGACGTAAAGTTGTTTTATAAAAATATGTTCTTATTATTTTTTAAACAAATTTAATCGATAGGCGCTACAAAAAAGAAGTACGGCTGTGTAGACGCCGTGTAGACGGCTACGACTGATCCGAGAGGAAGCAGACATCGAAGAAAAGAACAGGACCAAAGAAAACGGATCAGGATGATCTTGACAAACCACACACCCTTGCCTTACCTGAGGTTAAGCCAGCACGCTGCAGTTGATAGCTAATCAGCTCGCGAGCTGGGTGAAAAAATATGATTATATTTAAGAACGTCGTGCAAGAAAAATAAGCTAAAAATACATGAAAAATACTTTAAAAGCTCTAATTGTTGTATTTTTAAATGTTATCATCAGTTGAAACAATTACCTAATTCATTGTCTTGTGACTACTGATCACTCCATTTATATTCTGCCGAAAATAATCATCGTAAATCGTTTAAATCATCTTAAAATCATGAGCGTAATTTCTAAAGTGTCGTGCAACCTTGACTTTAGATAACGCTGGCCACTATTTCTCGCAATCAAAATTGAGACAATCGTATGTCTTATTTAAGGAGACCTATTAAATAATATAAAGATAACATGCTAACATCGAAAAATGGAAATAATTTTGACGCGGCCAACAGGGGGTTGCGGCTACGGGTGGGGTGGCGACCCTATGCCAATTGCATATGACAGGGTAGCCGTCATATGCAATTGGCAGTGTACTTCGTTTTTGTAGCGCTTATCGATTGAGTTTGTTTAATAAATTATTAAAAATATTCTATGAAACAACTTTACCGCTATGGAAATCGTGGTAACCTATGCATGTGATTTAAGGTAACTATGAACTTTCGTTTCATGTGAAGATAGTCTATAGGAACGATCATATACCCATCAGTATTAGATACCGGCTCTTGGACTATTATGTTATTATTATTGTAATGATGTAATGATGTGGCAATAATTTCCTCCTCATTACGTTAATGTCTTGATAATTCATTAGTTATTAAATCTCGTATTCATGTATTATGATTTACTCAGTTAATGTAGGCTGTAAAATCCATTTCTTTTTAGCTGTGCATTAGTATTAAATTGTACATTCAATGCTGATTACAGTTAAGCGATAAACAAACTCCGTTCGGGATAGCGCGCCTAGCAATTTTCCAATATCCGGAAACCTTCTTAAGCGCCACTCAGGTATGCTAGAAAACACATGACCGCCAAAGGGGAGCACACACGAAGCAGGGTTTGTAGGAAGGACAGTTGCGTAGAAAGAGAAATACCGCGCAAAGAATCCTTTAAAAGCAGCTCCACTGCACTAGATAACATAATAAGCATATAACAAGTATATAATAAGTACAGTAACATAATGAACAACGCAGATAACACAGACGTTAATGAATATAAATACATTGAAAAGCAAGAACAAATGAAACTATAGTGTTTTCGTTTGATATACAAACTAGAGCAAACAATTGTGCAGCATTTTACAAAGAAAACCCGTACCAATTACTACAGAAGCGATAAATCACATCACTATGCAATACAAAAGGATATTTAGTGTAAAATTGTATACCGCGACAATTTCTCGTGAATAGAACTAGGGTGTGCAGTCCGCGGCTTACTATATCGGTCGTTATCAGCCAAATGAGAAATGAGAAAAGCAAAGGTTACCCTTAAAACATTATTTCCCATAATACGACACGCCAATATAAAAACGGCCATAATGTTATATAAATCATATATCCGCTCGGTAATGACATATGCATCCCGTATCTGGTATCCTTTTCGACTTATTGATAGAAGAAAAAGATACAGATACAACAAAATAAATGCCTAAGAGTTGCAACAAAAAATATAAACAGAGATAGACACTGCATAGATAGACACAGCAATAGACACTGCAATGCCACTCCGATTTAAACACCCACCCAGGTACCCTTCCTTAAACTACATATATAGCCCTGAGCGTCCAATCTTCCCTTAAAACTAACCAATTCAGAATGAAAAGTGAAAGGCCGTATAAAAAATAAAAACCGACAGAAAATAATCAGGCATGCATAAGAACAACAAAAAAATGAATGACACAAACATAACAAAACATCCATTCTATCCTCTCTGGCCGTGTAACTCGTTTGCACTTCGACCTGGGAGCTGGAACTTCTTCCTGCCCGCGCAATTCGTTTGCACTTCGAGCATGGGTACTAGGAAGGAACTCATGTCACGATAGTTGCGTTAATTGAGTACTATAAAGATGTTAGAATACCCTGTTCTTGGACTCGCCACCATATTGTTTTCCAATCACGACTACTGACATTTTGGGTCCCTAAGACCGTATCTTCGTATGCTAGCATCCAATTTCTATTCGTGACGCTTTTACTTAAGCTTGATCGTATACAGACTGATTTCCCATAAATAGATGTATATAATCTGATCTGTATATGTCTGATGAATCTAGGCTGACAGTAAACCTGTTGTAACCCTTTATCTGCGTATTCTTTAAGATAGGGTAATAAAAAGTCTATCTGTGAATCACGTGACCCCTGGGGTTACTGCCTGCCTCCACTCGCAGCTACTCGAGGCTCCTACAGTACTGCCTGTAAGAAAAGATATATATACACTAAAACTAGATATTGGCGCCCGAGAAAAAAGAAACTAAGCAACGAACCAAGAAAAGAAAGAGAGCAATGATGATGTAGATATGTACGACAAAGACATATTTTTTATAGTAATAAAAGTTGCCATGGTCTTAATTGTATTTCACTTACATAGTGAACTTAAATAGGGAAAATTTAAAAAGTCATTAGTTACGAAACGAAACTGGAGAAGAGACTTCCGATTTTTCTTCCGAGACAAGACAAGACGTTAAAGGCACTACCTTCAATGAACTATAACCATATATAATATATATTATATATGGTTATAACTATAACCATATATAATTGTATTGTGCCTTCATAAAACAAAAAAGAAAATATCTACAACTTTTTGAACTGAAAACTAAAAGCAACACAATCATCTCCTTTGGTCATGGCCATATAATTTTAGTTCATCGCATTGACAGAGATCTGATGATAAATTAAAACAGGGTACGTAACTATAAAAGAAAATGCAGTTAATTAGATTCTCCAGGGGAAAATTTACTACAAAATTCATTGATGCTCGGTGGAAGTCTTAGAAAATAATAAAGCATAAGACTGTTTTATTATTTTCTTTATTGCATTCGGCCGAGCTTCTTATTTGGGACAAATATGACCTTTATGTCTGGTAAAATAAAAAATGGCTCTCAAAAAAATTATTTGTAGGTGGAATAAGCAATGAAGATAAATTTCCTTAGAAAGTTTATCATGAAGTTGTGTAAGTTTTTCATTATATCAAATAAATCATCATATTTCTCCGACGATAAGGATATATTGTTAATAAATCCGATATTGGCTATTATATACACCCCATTCATTTTTAGGAATTCATATCAGTTAACTTTCAGGAAATATTTAAGGGGTTGAACTTCCAAAATATTAATATTTATATGAACCTTTATTTCAGAGTATTATACATTACGGTAACGTGTATAATAATTGTAAAACATTAAATCATTAACATAATGATCATAAAAACAAATATGAAATAATATCTTTATAATATATTATACCAATATTTACCAATATCTATGGGTATACGTAAAATATGCATATGTTAAATCTACAATGAAAATATTGCCGATCACTTATCACAAATCATCTCAATAAGATGTACTGTCAAAGTTAGAAGTCAGATGAGTACTACTAAAACAATTGAAGTTAAATGTGTTAATGAAAATGAAGCTGCTGATCTTATTCACATTATAAACAAAGTATATTGGCTAGAATAATTATATCTTAACGTAGAAAATGTTTTCACTATGTCATTGATAATATATATGCTGTTAAAACATAAGTAGTCCAGTAAAGAGAATGGAAAGTACAAAGATATTGATAATAGAAACAAAGAATGGCTAACTAACGGATTAATTGAACAAAGTAATACTCTACTTTGGTTAATGACCAATCTGCAAAATCTTCGATAAAAAATATATTACAATACAGAAGAAACAATTTAGAAACGACATAAAAAAAGGCAAAATCCACTTGAGTAATACATTAAATAAACAAATAAGGCTGTATGGAGTATCGCTAATAAAAAAATAGGTAGGTTTAAGTGTGACAATAATATTGAAACCACTTTATAATGGTGAGGATAATAATCATAATTATTCGATATGTAATATATTTGCACATAATTTTTCTGAAACAGCCACATTTAAATTGGATCAGTATATGGTCTCAAATCTGTCACTACTATGTACTACTTCTGTGTTGAGAAAGCAGTCAAAAATTGTTTAACCCATTACAGACGAAGTGAACTATATTGGTAAGCAATAAAATAAAACATATAATATAACAGTACAATCATTAAAAACAGTAAAAGATTTATAATTTGGAGTAGTACATTTATGTTTATCTTACGCCATAAGCGTCGCTCTATAATGAGGTAAATTAAGTAACATAATTGAATATTCTACAACATAACAGAGTATAGATCATAAAATTAATATATCCGTGAATCATGATATTCTTTTCTTTAGGCGTCGGAACTGTGATCTATTATGACTGACCTCGTCAGTAGAATTCTGATACAAAGGAAAGTTTATAATATCTTGCTTAGCTCTGCAAACTGACGTCAGTCCGGGTACACACCATAAACTTATTTGCTGTTGGTGTTGGTAATAATAGTAAAAGGACCAAACTTTTACAGCATTTTCTCTGTGGATCTAGTCTATAAACTCTGTGAAGGTCGCCCGGAATTGTTTACAGGTTTAATTCAGAACACAAGAAGTGATCAAGCGAGTGATAATGTTCTAGACAGTGACGCATCCAGAGCAGATAGCCATTGAATGGTATTTGGTTATTTATAAATTTAGTAGAAATTAAATTAATAATAGCATCAAGAGACTTGATCATTCTCACCTAGTAATTTGGTCTAATGGTCAAAATTTTTATTAGTTAGCTACATATGGTATTAAATTAAACATTTTAACAATATTTGTTCAACATTTTATTTAATCCTTTCAAATTCTAGAACTGTGGACATTTTTTAAAGCAAATATTGTAATTTATAATATAAGTGTGGAATTTTTTTAAAGCAAATATTGTAATTTATAATAGGACACTTGATTACTCTCAGTTTTCAAATTAAGTTAAAAATTTTTATTTGAGTCTAGTTCCTAATTTTAATATTTAGTATGCCCTTCCTGCTTCTTAATAACTGTTAACATTCGATGAGGCAATTATTTTAAATTTATTTAATAGATTTTTTATGAGGTTCATTGAGACTGGCATCCCAGGCATCTAATGCCAGCCATTAGTTCTTCTCTGTTGTTAAACTGTGTTCCTTCAGTATAAACGCGTTTGATCAACCAACCCCATAAGTTTTCTATGATATTCAAATCAGAGCAAATAGTTGGCAATTCTAAAACTGGAACATTATTAGCAGTCAACCACGTTTGGATTACTTGGGCGGTGTGAATAGGGGCATTGTCTTGTTGAAATATACATTCTTGATTCTGAAATAAAACTGCTATATTATTAACCTGCCTTTGAAGCAACTCCAAATACATTTGAGTAGTTTACCGACCTTCTAGAAACCCCAATTCTATTCCAATTCTCCCTTGACTTTAAATCGCCTCCCAAATCATTACCGATCCTGCCCGGCTGTGACGACGCGGCGTGCCAAAACTTCATCTTCCATCCTATGTACATGTGATGAAAGTAATATTGGCAGCCATCAGGGCCATCTAGGTTTAACTTTTTTTCATCGCTGAAATCGACTCTCTTCCACTCCTCTCTCCAGATAAGGTGATTACGTGAAAATTCTAAATGTACTTGCATATGACGGGCGAGAAGTCAATATTTCTTGCTAGTTTTCTTCTTCTTAAGTTTGGACACTTCTTTAGTACCCTCTGAATGGTCTGAACGGATGCATTACTTCCACTCCAAACACTAATTTGCCTAGATGTAGACGAAGAATTGGATGCAATTCGAAGAATTACACTCTTGAAGTGCGTCTTCGTCGATTATTGCCATAGTTTTCGTTCGATGTCTTTTAAAAAAGCATTGATTATTCATGGGCTTCGTCCGATTTTTCTAGCAATATCTCGATTTGAATAATTCTTCTGTTGAAAAGCTTGAATGCGCCCTCTTTCTTCCAAAGATAAAGTTCTGCCACGTCCCATATCAATATCAAACGCTTTTACTACGTGCAAATTATTATCAATTATTGTCAATCCCCTGACAAGTGACATGCTTTTGTTTTTTGTACATACTTAGCCATCTATGATCTCAAAAAGTTAAGTGTCGCATTATAAATTACAATATTTGCTTAAAAATTTCCACAATTGTAGAATTTGAAAGTATTAAACAAATATTGTTAAAATATTTAATTTAATGCTGTGTGTAGTTTACAAATCAAAACTTTGACCATTCAAGAAAATTAGAAGGAGTGTTGAAGAATATCGGATATTTCCAAATCGGTTACTCCCCAATAGAGAAGCTGAAACATTTTCCATAGTTTAAAGACGGGCTCGAGGAACAGGCAAGGTTTTCAGTAACACTCAAGAGCGTGCCATTGCAATCAGGGCACAAGGCGAGGAACTTATTTCGAATACAATTGATGATGACCCACATATTAATGCCATAATTCTATCACACTGAAATATCGCAAAAGCTGTGTACCTAGTGATCAGACGAAATCTACTACACCCATATCATGTTCAAAAAGTACAGTAAATGTTACCAAATGATTTGCTTAAACGAGTGAATTTCTGTCTGTTTGTTTTACATCAAGAAATTAATTAATCTCTTTTGTGATGAAGTTTGTTTCGTCCGCAGAGGTATATCAAATTTACATAACTATAATGAGTACTTCGATGTACATCCTGATTCAGTAACTGCTAGACATTTCCAACGCAAGTTTAAAAGAAATGTTTGCATCGGTGTTATTGATCTGTATTTAATTGGTCCAATTATTTTACCGAATCGACTAAATTTATTTAGAATTTCTCCAAAACATTCTCCCGGATCTAAATGACGAGGTGTCACTGCAACTCAGACTGCAACATTCGTTTATGCATAATAGAGCACCTCTTCATTTTGGAATTATTGTAAAAGACTTTTTAAACCACCAATATCCAAATAAATGGATTGACATTTGGCCACAAGTTTGGCCTGGACGATCACGAGATCTCAACAAATGTGTCTTCTTTCTTTGGGGAACATTTTAAGAATTTGTGTATTGCTTCTTGAGCAGAACTGTGGAATCGCATTACAGACACATTCATTGAAATCCAAACATCGTCAGTTATTGGATGGAGTAGACTTCAATTTTCGACGAAGAATAAATTTAAGCCAAGAACACGCTGATCATTTTGAACAAAATCTATAACTTATCAGTGCAAATTGTATGTTATTTCTGTTGTCTAAGTTGATTGTTTTTCTATTAAATTATTATTATTCTAACCTTTTTCCTGATCGTCAAGTTTGACTTTAATTTTATTAATATAACTTTCGAATTATTGATAATTTTAAATAACAGCTACAGTAAGTGTTTTTAGTTATTCGGATTTTTGTTGAAAACGACAGGGTTTTTCGAAAAATAACAAGAACAACAAAATGGTGTCGTTTGTTTAACATACGTTTTATCACAATTATTACAATTAATTTTGTAAATGACATTTGACTTTTCTAGTTTGAAAAAAAATTCGTAGACAATTCACATAGTGAAATATTTGAATTTTATTACAGATTTCTTGCATAGTGTTCTTTATTGCGTTCCTAAAAATATCTTTTGGTAATTATTGCGATGTTATTATTTTTATGATTGAGACTTTAGAGAGCTCCAACACTCGTTATGATACCTGGGGAGTAGGTAGATTGAGGCCCCAGGGTCGAACAACTCCTTACACATCCTAACGACTAGATTGTTATATGAATCTTATAGTAGCCTATCCTAACTTATATTTTATTATTTAACGTTACGCAGATAATATTGCCATATCAGCGCATAGCATGTTACACATCCTTTCTCATGCTGTTATATTTCGCTTATCGGCACGTAATTCAGATTAAGCAGTTATCCAAGCTGTCGCTTGTGCACTTGCATGCTAACTTGCATTATATAGTTTCTATAAGTACCTTTCAGTGTATGTATTATTCAGTCAACAAATATAAATAGTAGACTAGGTTTGTGTATTCTAAGAATTTGAGTTCCGTCAAAAAGTAATGTGATAAAACGTCACTGCAAGTGTTGGAGTATTAATATTTTAATTTTAAGTATAAATGATCAATGAAATAACTTGAACACTACTCTGAAGATCCTCAATAAAGGTGGAAGAACTTGTACAACTTCTAAGTGGTTCGTTTCCGTATGTATGTCCAGATATAGCACTGGTAAGTGTATCTTCCTTCTTATTCGTCTATTTGCTTATTTCTCTATGTAATGAAATGCTACAAACCCATATATATATATATATATATATATATATATATATATATATATATATATATATATATATATATATATATATATATATATATATATATATATATATATATATATATATATATATATATATATATATATATATATATATATATATATACCGATATAATACCGACTAATCGTGGGTTCCAGCTTGAGTAAAATATTGAATAATGAGATATACTCGTATACTCGCATGATATGGCTGGAGAGTATGCTTTAAATTTCGTTAGGGCTCTGTCCGCATATTTATCTGTCTCATTATTACCATCCCTTACATGTAGCGCGGTATACAGTTATTCTCTTCCGTAGTTCATATATTCAGGCTTGCTTATGTCGTGCAGATCTGGAGGGGTTAGAAAGATAGTAAGCATAATACATAATTGAAATGCTGATACGAAAGAATTACGAAAAATATATAATATAGGTACACAGTATATTTGAAATAATCGTTTATTCTTTGCATACGAAATTGCCCCATTATGTTAATAATATCCGATACTGTGAGCTACGCAGACATGCTAGTTAGGCTGCAAAGCCGGCTGATCGACCCGTCATCAACTGAAACAGGCGCCGGACGGGCTGGCGTCGCGACGCCCTACCTGCGACAAGCCAGTAAAGTTTGCATATACCCTTCATATCCTTAAATATCCAACATCATCGTGTCATTTGATGATTTATTGTTAAAAACTGGATATTGAAATCCTGCACGATTTCTTGCAGATTAATTGACCAAGAGAGGAAAAAATCCTGTCCAATAAATACCGACATGATTGATAATGCTAGCTTTTGGGTGTTCAGTTTAGATTTTCTTAGAAAATATTTATCTTGTAAACAGCCTCGTATAACTCACCTTTTTGTGACTGAGGAACAGTTACTGTAAAAAAATAATACACGGTCAAGTTATTTACATTTATTGTTACATTATTTTGTTGCTAAAAAAATACTTCTATAATAAGCCACATTACATATATACAGTTTTTTTCTCTTTATTGCCGCTTCACAATGCGTATGTATAGCTACATTGCTACATAAAGGGTACATTCACACGAAAAACAATTTATTTACTGAATTGGATGCATCGGATGAAGACGAGCCAGCATAAAGTTCCATGAAAATATATAGCATGGATATTGGATGATGGATAATGCATAAATGTTTTCTAATGCCATAAATTTACCTGTTTTTCCGGGCAATATTGTCACATATATATCTTTTAAAGCTAGAAATATGCGCAATGAGGCACCATTGCGTATATTTCTAGCTTTCTAGCTAGGATATTAAGTTAGAAGAACATGCCAATATCAATGTAGTGTAACCTATTTATAACAAATATCAAGGGACCGATCATTTTTCGTTATAAAATGTTTTTAGTTATATGGAAGGAAGAAAGAAAAATAACCAAATTTCACCAATTAAAATAATTTTTAATTTTGTTTATTTCAATAGGTACCTAATTAAATTATTCCAAACACATATCATATAGTCTGTTAACTTTGCCTGGAGTTTTTTCTATACCAATATTTGTTATGTAATAAATTTTCTAAAGACAATATAATTCATGAGTAGCGGCACACGTGTCCGAGGCAATTATATAACAATAACAAAGGCAAGTCCCCATCGATCCCACATTTGCAAAAAAAAATATTCAAGGTCAAACGTCACAAATATTAGTTTTTTTGCAATTTTCAGGCAATTTTTTTTTTAAGTTTTATCATAAAAATGTGGCAGACAAAAATTGTAAATGTAAAAATGTGGAGACAAAAAATGTGCATGTAATTATCTATAAAAATTGTTCTTACATTTTATTCCCCAAGAATCACAGTTTCTGAGATATAGCGATTCAAGAAGTTGAAAAAGTTGTGTTCTCCATAATATGCACACCGTGTACTTAGCGCGTTTTTTTTCCCGGTAGGCTAATAGTACCAAAAATGATGAAAGCTGAGTGTGAATTGTGAGAAACTAGGGAAAAGTCTTCGTCTGATTGATAATTATCTAATGGTACTTATTCTTCTTCTCCTCTTCCTCCCCATTCATCTTCTTCCTGCTGGATGCAAGTAAATTGTTCTAACAGCGATGCATCAGATGTCTCCTCGCTGATATTGTACGAATCCTCTTCTGAAGGCGATTCAACATTTCAGCACGACTGGCCTTGACAACAGGTACATGCTAATGAAGAAAACAATCCAACTTTATTATAACTAGACTTCGCAAAATCCGCAAAAAATTATATATAGGAGTTTTTCCGGTGCAGGTAAAGGGGAGTAAAGTCTGGATTGGTTCCAATGTATTTTCAATTAACTTCCAACCCCAGTATTCTGGTCCAGTTGATTACTAAGCCACACTTGAGCTTGATAATATACCCGAAATAGGCAATATACCCGAAATAGCAGAAGCAGAGGTTGGGGTAAGACAAGCTAATTGCACTCGTTTAATGTTATCAGTGTTTTTTAAAGTATCGGAACTTATCTAAACAGGTAATTGTTTTTAGAGCTCCATATACAGTAAGGAGGAAGCGAATTCCGTTGGTGATTACAGCTCGTGGAGCTACTCTCTTTAAAAACTTTAGCACAATTAGGTATCTAAATCGTGTTTTTCAAACAATTTAAAAACTGTTGTTTTTCCCCTTCTGAAAATTGCTGATATATCGCAACCAGTGTAAAAATAGTAGGTGGTGTCGTAGGATATGATCTCATAAGAAAAATAGGATGTGATTCTCAGAATCGTATAATGTGTACGTACAAGTTAAATAGACCAATATTTTTACTTGTATCACTGGTCCAGTGATGTATATAAGCGGAGTACTCGTGCATATTATGGAGAACACAACTTTTTCAACTTTTTGAATCGCTATATAATATCATAAATGGTAATTCTTAAGCAAAAAAATGCAAGAACAATTTTTATACATAATTGCATGATATACATTTTTGTGTAATTTTTATAATAATACTTGAGAACTTTGACCTTGAATAATTTTTTGCAGATCTGGGGTGTTCCCAACATTCGCACCAATTTTGAGCTCTATGCGAATTTAGATTACCCCTATTTTTTGAGCTATTTTGACCGGGTTAATATATGCCTACTTTTATAAATCAATATGTTCAAATCGAACAACTACCTATGAATAGTATACTAGGCAGTTATTTTATTATGAATGCGAGCATGTTCTGTCAAAATTAATGTCATATAAAAGTTATACTAGTAGATATTATTGATAAATTAAAGTATAAATGGTCAATTAACTTAATCCTTCATTAATGTAAAGGCCAAATAACTTGTGCAACTTCTCAATAATTCGTTTCCGTGTGTAACAAAATATATACATGGTAAGTGTTTTCACTTAGGTGTTCACACTTTTCCGATAAACTTCTTGATTACTCATAAATCTGCGTCCTTCCTACTTTAATAGGACGAGAACGTTATGGAGTAACATGGTACGACTTTTATTTCCAACCGATAAAACCCCAGCTTTATTAAATTGGAAGGAGTTGTTCAAGGTACGGTCCTGATTTGACCCGGCAGATCAAATTGCCTTGTTTGTGTAGTATATGTCGCGGTGTCCCTCACAATATCAGCGCGGCTTGTTTCTTTGTCCAATCGATTGTGCGACATCTTGTCTTTATGGACCAGATACGTACACTTGCTCCGAATTTCTTGGCATATTGCAGATGTTCTTCCACTCCCACTCAGACTCACTTTTCCGTTTCCGTGTCTTGTCCCTCTTCCTATGGCCCACTTACGTCTTGATTCGAACGTTATGATTCTCAATCAGTTTATAGTTTAAGTCCACGCGAAAGCAATATTTATTTCATGCTTCATATCCTCCTTCGCCAATAGAATTACTATATCCTCGTAATTTAATACAGACTGGTTCGTATGTTTAATTGTTATCAAAGACAAAATTTAACACAACTAAATATAAAATAATTCGGAAGTGAATCGAAAATAGGTGAATTCAAGGTATATTTCGTAGATGACCACAGCGCGATGTAAAAAAATGTGTGGATATATTTGTTAAGAAAATGAAGAAAATTCAGAGTAATTTTATAAAGAATATAAGCATTTTGTAGTGGTATATTTTGGTAATTTTAATGCTCACATTAGAAATATAATTACTTATGTAAAGCCCAGTCAATCGAAATATGAAAAGGAGTGTAAGCTAGAAAAGGGTCATGGAGAGACCTTTTCATCATATGCCACCATATTATGGTGATGTTAATAGAATCCCAAGTTTTCTACATTGAGGCGATTAATTTTCTACTGCTAAATCGTGTAATCTACCTCAATATATTATAAAATGTAGTTTATTACATTTCTTGCATTTTTTGTTTGCAACTTTTTTCTCCCAGACAAATGGTTGATAAATGGATGAAACATAAAAGCTTGAAATTGAGGTTGTCGTTGAAAAGTAATCAATACTAATAATAATAACAATATAATAATACTAATACGTCTTTTAATGTTCTTACAAATAATATTCTTTCATAATATGTATGCTTATGGTCCAATTGCCAAATTTTTTTTCAAGTGAAAACTTCTATAGGCACTTCAGCACTTTTATTTTTGTGGATGTTGAATGAGACTGGACCGTCACGCGTCACGCACCACGCTCGGTTATGAAACGCTCCTTCGGGTAAAGTCGACTCGAGTTTGAGAGAGTTTGTGGGTATTGAATGATATTGGGCGCAGTCGAGTTAACTAAGCAAGAGAGATAAACTTGAATCTAAAGTATTTACAGCATATTTTAGCCTCCAAAGGCCTATTGTTTCATTTTTAGAATATAATAGAAGTGAAGAAGTCCAATCACAGGAAAATTCCACAATATAATTCATAAATATTATTGTTTATTTGGTAACTAATATTACTTCATGGGTACAGAAATACGAATACATAATTTTATATAAAAATAGCGATATTATCTTTTGTTGATTCACCGAACGAACCCATTATATAACATAAATGTAATTATATAGGTATTATAATGGGCGCATTTTTCAAAACTTCATTAGGCGTGCTCAGCACTTTTATATAAAATAGTAACATCTGTTACGGGAGAAATATATATTTGTTTCCTAAGTAAAAGAAAATACAATACAATCAGAAATCAGAAAACAATATATCAGGAGGTTCCGTCTGGTCGGGTTGTCGTCCAATTCTTTTTCTCTCTGTATCCAATTGAATTGAATTGGATTGAATCGAAACTACTGCCGAAGTAATGGTGCGTCGCAGTACTTGCTAACAATGAGTAGGTATTTTGGTGCGACACACAGTGGGGCCGCATCGGTTGCCGGGAGCATCTGTGTCACGGGCGTGTACGGTCAACGTGTACTAACGGGTGCAGTGAACGGGCGGACGGTTATAGTATATATTTAAAAATTTTGGTTTGTTTTAAAATACTGAGAATAAATCATTATATTTAATTGAAAGTAATTTAATATCATACATGTGTGTATATATGTAAATGTGACAGAATTTGCTGTGTATGTATAATAGACCAAGAGCCCGTGTCACTTCTCGAACGTATCATAAGTTTACGCACACTGACCATGGGATGTCGTGGTATCGATGTCGACGATACTACAGACATGTCCGCCATACATTTTTTCTGGGGCGAAGTGAGGGTAGGAGGGTTGCTAAACGGTTATAAAAAAATAGGTGAAAAATATTGAAAGTTCACGACTTAGGGTAGTGGAAAACAAAAGTTCAATAAAATAAAGCGACGCTCGCCACGGGCGGACGGTTACAGTACATATTTTAAAATTCGAAAATTAGAAGTTTTCACTTCTATCGTGTGGTCATAAGAACACATTCATGTTTTCTATATTTTACTCCTTCACACCTACGCGTGCACAGGAGGCCTAAACGGTCGCGATATAAAATTTATCATACTCTCATGCCAGCCATTAAAAATCAATTAATAAAAAAAATTGTAATTGATCACAGTATTCCATTATTCAATATCCCAGTATTTAATTATGTGTTAAATTAATTAAATTCAGGTAGCTGTGGCATTAGTAATAGATCATATTTTCCAGAAAATGTTGTTGCCGGATTGTATTTGATTTGGTTAAATAAACATGAATAGCTTCAAGCATGCTTGAGAGAAATAGTCTAAATGGGTTAAAACTAAAACCGTGTTCGAAAATTATAGAATTTTAATAGTTCTATAGACAGGGGCACTTTATATTCAAATTACAATATAATGAATGACTGGTTTCCCTTTATAACCCTAGATAGGAATTATGTCTGATTATGTATTGAATGAATTAATGTCACTGAGTAGCAAAATTTGCCTTAATTGAAACGTCATTATGGTTATAACTGTTCTATATCAAAATAACACAGGCCTTTAGAAACTATGTATCTAGTAGTTAGGAAGTTGAATAAACTATATTAGTTTCATATTGAGTTGATGTACCTAAGGACTAAGTATTAATTTCATTATAGGTAGTTGCACGCAAATTATTACAATTAGTGATAAGGGTTTAATATCACCAAACTCGATTTAATTTTACTACAATTATTATAACAATTATCATGTTTATTAATACAAAGGAAACAATTGGCTAGTTACAATGTACAAGGCTTTACAGGACGTTACTATTCTTATAATCTGCAGATCTAAAATTAATATAAATTGGTGTGATGTAAAAAAAAATGTTTCCTGATTTTATCCCCATTGATAGAGGTAGATATTTACTCGGCGACTTCCAACCTCTATGGCACATTTCCCCCTATGGCACATTTCTTTAGTAGTCTTAGGTGTGAGCTTATGACTCACTCATCATTGATTTGGAATTATGGCATAAGCTTTCGGCATATAAGGAATAAAAGCTGTCTAAGAGGCATCCTCTTGTAATAATAGAACCTCTTGTAATAATAGAACCTTGGTATGACATTTTATGGAAGAAACCACAAAAGTAGAGCAGTGATCGCAATTTCGTCAAATACCGGGCGCCCTGAGTTGGAAATACTGTTCAAATCTGGGCCCGTATAAAAAATTATAACTACAAGATTTACCATAGGGGTAGTTATAGAGCAGAATGTTTAAAACAGCCAAAAATATTACAGCAGGAGAAATAAATGTAACCAAATTAATGACTAGGTATATCCTTTCGCATATTTCTACAATTTTCATATTTCGATTTCAAGATACCCGTTTCATTCGTATTTTTAGGTATGTCATATGTATTAGAATCTATAGAAATATAGAATCTCTCTAATCTATATTTAGCCCGAACCAGTCAAATGCGGTAACATCAGACAACAACCTTGATGAATTTTTGTCAAAATAAATAATCAAGATGGCACTTGCATTTTTTCGTTTATGGTCAATGTGACTCAAAATATCTCGGGGTTTTTAGGGAAGCAGCTCATGATTTTTTTATCAGAACAAATATTCAAGGTGCCATGATGTATGATGAATTTTGCGATTTAAAATTCGACTCAAAATTTATATCTCGTGGTTTTAGTGCTAGCAGATCATGGATTTTTCATGGTCAAAATAAATATTCAAGAATGCGGCTTCAAGATGAAGGATGTTTTCGTCATTTATGGTCCTATTCGACTCAAATTCAATATCGGCGTTTTCGGAGTCACAGATCACCAATAGTTTTGTCACATTAAATATTCCTGGTGGCGGCTTCAAGATTGTAGAAACTTTTGCACACAAAATTGCTCTTTTCGCAATTCACAAAAAACTTTTCGACAGTTGAAGAGAAAAACTCAAATATGATATATTCTTGAAGGAAACTTTATAATCTACAACGTTGTTTCTTATGTATTTTTCATAGGATAGGGGGCTCTGGCTGGCTGGCAATTTTTTTCCTATAATTTTGAGTGCGTATATCTCGGAAACTATTCAAGATCTAAAAAAAATAGAAACTATTTTGTTGTATATTTTATCAGCTTTAATTTTGTATATATATATAGGCATTTCCTTAGGATGCATAGTCTCCGAGATGGAAGCGAAAAATCGAAAAAGGGTACGTCTACGTACGCCTCTGAACCCCGCTCACCTCCTAGAGTGGGCACTTTTAGTATTGTAACAGAAATAAATTTCGTTCCATTAAATAATATATATTGTAATTAATATTACTGTATTTCGAAAATTTTAAACTAAGCCGCGAGAAGCGCTATATAAATAATATAGGTACCGTCAATAAATTCAAATGTTTCAAATCATAGTTCACCGTTGCGGTCATCACCCAGGTGGAGCACGCCACTAACTTCGGGATAGGCACAATAAAAAAAACATAAATAAACAACTCCTGGATGAGAGGCCGTTAATTAAGGTAAAACTAATTAAAGGGGTGTTATAGTATGTTAACTTCCAAATCATTCCAAAGTCCCAAAGTCAAAAATTGTGTTACATCAATTTCCCTCTACAATCTTTCATTGACTGGACTAGAAACCATAATGCATTAATGTCGCTATCAGACCTATAGAACTCTTAGAGTATAAAACTAAGCAACAACAATTTTAATACCTATATATATATAAATATATATATATATATATATATATATATATATATATATATATATATATATATATATATATATATATATATATATATATATATATATATATATATATATATATATATATATATATATACGTGTGTATATTAAAAGGAATGCGATACAAATCTACAAATATTAGAGGGCGCGTTTGCTCATCCTTAAACTTGCTTTGTTGTCAAGCGCCGTTTGTTATTTATTTTATATTATTTGACTAACAAATATTCATTTTGAAGCTTTATTCAATATGCATCTTTATTTTCCCTGTAATCAAAGGGGCGCATTTTATGTTTCTTGTGCAGAAATATGGCGAAAAGAAAATAGGCATATCCTAAACGGTACAACGATTTTGATAAAGGGTTTTAAATTTCAACGGTTGAGAGAATCCGGAAGAACATAAAGTCAAAAGCGGACACAAGCGTTATAAAAAATGATGGAAGGTGCAACCGAATGTTTTCGAGAGTAGCTTGTAAGGATATAAATATGTAAGCCGATGCTGTGTATTGAATTTAGTACCGTGAGCTTTTTATTGGATAGAGGATGGCAATACTTCTCTATTTATTGGCTAAATAGAGAAGAAATGTACATTTACATATATATATATATATATATATATATATATATATATATATATATATATATATATATATATATATATATATATATATATATATATATATATATATATATATATGTATATATATATATATATATATATATATATATATATATATATATATATATATATATATATATATATATATATATATATATATATATATACATATATATATATATATATATATATATATATATATATATATATATGTATATATATATATATATATATATATATATATATATATATATATATATATATATATATATATATATATATATTGTGAAAAGTAATCTTGGGTTGGTAGCATTTCATTACATAGAAATAAGCAAATAGACGAATAAGAAGGAAAACACACTTACCAGTGCTATATCTGGACACACATACGGAAATAACCACTATACACACGAAAACGAACCACTTAGAAGTTGTACAAGTTCTTTCACCTTTCTTTAGGATCTTCAGAGCAGTATACGATTTATTTCATTGATCATCCATACTTGAATTTAAAATATTAACACTCCAACATTTGCAGTGACGTTTTATGACATTAGTTTTTGACGGAACTCATTCTTAGAATACACAAACCTAGTCTACTATTTATATTTGTTCTATTTGAACATATTATATATAAAAGCATTAGGCATACAGTTATCCAGAAGGTGTTAAACTTTAAAATGCATAAAATCTTGTTGAACCTATTGAAAAACAACTACTTTTTCCAAATATATGCGGGAAAATATTGAATTATATATACAATAGAGTTCTGAAGCATTCAAAGAGGGAGTGATACAGAAATTGCTTGCTTAGTCAAAACTAAAATCATTTGTTGGTTGTATGTATTAATTGTTTCTTCGAAAATTCTCGAAAAAAATCCAATTTTCACCCTGGATATATTTATTAGCTTTGATATTCTTTGCTATTCATATTTATTTTGTGAAAAGTAATCTTGGGTTGGTAGCATTTCATTACATAGAAATAAGCAAAGAGACGAATAAGAAGGAAAACACACTTACCAATGCTATATCTGGACACACATACGGAAATGAACCACTATACACAACCACTATGAACCACTTAGAAGTTGTACAAGTTCTTTCACCTGTCTTGAGGATCTGAAGATCCTCAAGAAAGATATATCACTGGTAAGAAATTCCAGATATAGCACTGGTAAGTGTGTTTTCCTTCTTATTCGTCTCTTTGCTTATTTCTATGTAATGAAATGCTACCAACCCAAGATTACTTTTCACAAAATAAATATGAATAGCAAAGAATTTCAAAGCTATATATATATATATATATATATATATATATATATATATATATATATATATATATATATATATATATATATATATATATATATATATATATATATATATATATATATATATATATATATATATATATATATATATATATATATATATGAAATAATCAAGTTATTTAGTTATTTAGTGTTAATTTTTGTGTTCTTATAAACCCCACGTTTGGAAGATATTTGAGATATATATTATATATTTTTTTTATATGTATCTCATTACCTGGTGATAGCTCTTTTTTACAGAAGTCGTTTTTTTAGGGCAAAACAGCAGAATATATGCATTCACAACAAAGACAATTCATACAAGTTTAACAAATTTTATTTACAACCTTTTAATAAATCAATTACCTTCAATTAGAGAATTATGTACTATTATATATAAGCAACCAATTATACATATGTGTGTAATTGAAATTTTTGGTTGTATATTACTTATATTTTAAAATATTGCCTAATAAATTTATATATAAAATTCTACAGTACACATAACCCCATCTACCTATTTTCTTATTAACGATTCTGGATCGTATCTGAGCGTCAAACCTTAATTTTGTGTGTATCGTAGATTCCAATATGTTTAAAGAAAGAAATAATTGCAGGAAAATGCTTTAAAGCTAAATTACTTGTTATAGTCGATACTATTGAACTATAATAGATTTTTAGTACCTAACCTAAGATTAAATGGAATTGCATATATATTATGTGCTTTATTGTCTATCAGTTTTCAAAGATTTTATCTGCATTCGGAGCTCAATATTGGTAAGTAAACTTATATATACGTATACGTATATATACGTATTATTCTTTGATATATAGTTTTGCTACTTGCACACCATCTCACTGAATTCTTTATATCTGCTGACTAATAAAAGTTGTTATGGCGATCTGGAACCTCGTCTCCTCGCTGCACATGAACCAAGCCCTCGTAGATGTTCTTGTGAGGGACATTTTCCGTCATAGATATATTAGATATACATTTTATGTATTTGCTTTCAAGTCGTCAATTGATATATAATGAGCATCATGCTAGGACTGACAATGTGTGTACCATAATAACTTTTTTTTATTAAAGCTACGTTTTTATATTATTATTTTGTATATTACTTTTAGAAGAATGAAAACAATTAATCTAATGTACTTTTGTACTTTCTGTAGTTTTTATTGTAATTCGTGTTGCTGCATAATGATGAAAAACATTATAATATACCCTCCAATAATAACTGTTTGCTTTACATCAATTTTCTGAAATATAACGCTAAATGAGTTGATGTTCAATAATAAGAGCCGAGATAAAGACGTAACCTTAAATAATATTTACTCTCCCGGAAAAGTACTTAGATTGTAACAGAAGATTGCGTAAGTTGTGCAGATTCAGTAATTTATTTCAAACACATCGAAGCTATTAGAGGATCTAAACAACGTGGAACCGCATCTTGAAGTAGACGTTCATTTAATTCGCTTTGAAGCAGTCTTCGCCAAGCGCGCAGCCCTCACAATACTACAATTGAACGCTTCTTTGTTCCTCAGATTCACATGCACGGCCCAAAATAAAATTTACATACTTAATTACACAGCATCCATTGTATAGAATGTGGTCGTGTTCCTCCACTCGCCCTTATTGTGTTAAACCGCCCTTACAATTCTTTACGCCAAAACAATAAAAATAGACTACTTGTAGTAATGCATTTTTCTCTTTTAATTGTTTTCGACTTTTTAATGGCCACTTCTTACAACATTTTTTCATCTCCACCAACGTTAATATATCCGTAAAGGGACATTTTTTTGGCGACCCTTTTCACAATTTAATTTAGCTTTTATGTAGTAATATTTTTTTTTATTAGCATATGTTTGAGAACCACATAATATTTACCCTCTAAACTGATTTAATAGTTTCTTGCTAATATAATACTTTGAACGGTAATACGTATACGTAATACGTATATAAACTAACGTATATAGGTAATAAGTAGAAGAAAATTATCATTATTTTCAATTTCACATGAAATATTTTTACCATTAAGCTAATATATGATTTTAATAATGAAGTTATAGATATTTATTTATTTGTTTTATTAATTTATTTACATTATAAGGCAGAAACTTACAAGATGAGTTAACATGGAAATTAATTCGATTACACAGAAATATAATATAAATAACACAAAGAGAAATGGTGTAAGTAAACATATGTATTAATATAAAACATATTAGAGCTTATAGAGATAAACTGCTTTATATTAAATTGAAGTTGTATTTTAATACTACTGTATTACTGTATTTAAACTAACATTTTTGTTATGTAATTTAAGTTGTGCATAAATTAAAGCAGATTTTTTTTCAATTCTGTTAATAATAATACTGGGAATTCCAGATTATATAAGTAAATTCCAAATTACTTCGGACTAGAGCAACGAGGCAGGATTATTAAACGGTTTTGTAATACGTAGTATAAAACCTACAATACGCTGTTTTTTACAAAATTTTCAATATGTAGACCAAACATTAGTTATTTATCCAAGGTTATACCCAGACCTCTGGTATAATTTTAATTTTTAATATGTCATTGTTAATAGTGCACTTGAAATATTTACTCAGCGTGTAAAAGTAATGTAATAATATTTATTTACATTTAAGAAAATTCTATTACGATTACAATATTGTGCAAGTTTATCTAGATCTGTCTACAATTGCGAGTAAATTAAGAGATGATGTTTTTTAAATCTTTAGGTCATCAGCGTACATGGAATATTTTATGTACAAAGCAAAAGGATGACGTATTATATATAGGTATAAAAGTATGTATATAGTGTTGGCCTTATTTTTATGTACAGATTATTTACGCCTTGCAAAATCTCGAACTGGAACCTATAATTACTACGGTAGGTACTATGATTTTTAATTCGATAAAGACTAGAATCAGGAAACTTGATTACAATTTGTACAAAAGTACAATTGAGGGGTCAAATTCATAAACAGGTTACGTCCATGTAGATAAAATGTTGAAGGAAGATTTTAAGTGTTATGCGTTGTATATTAGCATTATATATTTAATTTTTATATGCTATTATTTTTTTGATTTGAAAGTATTTTATCATATCCAGATACCAATTTATCTATGTTTTTTGAATATTATAACATTGAAGTGAAAAAAGTAAAAAGTGAAGTAAATATTAAGAAAACATTAATGGACCTGACTGGTTTATGCATTGGAGCATGCAGTTAAAGAATTTTTTATTTTAAACGTGTTTTATAATTTTGATGAATATTTCCCATCGATAAATAGGCTGACATTTTGTCCTTAATCAGTTAAATTTTAAAGTATATAATCGTGAAACATTGAAGGACAGTTATCGTATGTCTGCAAATAACTATGATATTTAGTGTCATTCAACCATATATTGACTAACTAACAATACATAGCAAACCTCAGAAATACAGCGAAAGTATTTAAGTAGGTATAACGTCCGCAATTCATTACATAGGCAAATAATCAAATGAATACTTTTACCAGACGCGTATCTGGACATATATACAGAAACGAATCATTTAGAAGCTGTACAAGTTCTTTCACCTTTACTGAGGATCTTCAGATTGATGTACGATTTGTTTATTCGGTCATTTATACTTGAATTTCGCACTAATACTCATCATTCTCATAGTGACACTTTTATATGACATTAGTTTTGCCGAAACTCACATTGCCTCTACTACACTCTACTATTTATATTTGTTTTTCTTCTTTTCAGAAACTAGAACTGGGCTAAAATACGGCAATTTAGGAATTAAAATTATAGGTCCGAGGATCCTATAATTTTAAGGATATATTTCTAAGTCTCCTTTTTTTTAATTTGGCTCTAATTTTTTTAATTTTTTTTTGCTAATTTGTTTACTACCACGGTAACATTGCTTACATATTAGAAAATATTATTTTCTGTCTTCTAAATACGAATATCTGTCTGTTGTTTGCAATAAATATACATGACGTTCTGAGCGCCCGTGCCGCTACATTGTTTCCTTTAGATTTTTTAAAGAAGATATATTTTTGAAAAATGATCTTATTTTAAAACAGCATTTAATTTACTTTAAAAAACGCGTAGATACTTTAAAAAAGACATACTAAAATGCACTATTTTAGAGAAATATATTTGTTGTTAAATGCTTATGAATTGTATTGTATATGTAATTCAATATTTCCTAGTATATAGAGAGGAAAATAGCTAGGAAAAGCAGTTGTTGTAACAGACAGATTCTACAAGATTTTAACATTTTAGAGTTTAACATATTCTAGATAAATTGTAGATAAATGCTTTTATATGTCAATATGTTCAAATGGAACAAATATAAATAGTAGAGTGTAGAGGCAGTGTTTTCTATGAATGTGAGGTTTGGCAAAACTAATGTCATATAAAAGTGTCACTATGAGAATGATGAGTATTAGTGCTAAATTCAAGTATAAATGACCGAATAAACAAATCGTACATCAATCTGAAGATCCTCAGTAAAGGTGAAAGAACTTGTACAGCTTCTAAGTGATTCGTTTCCGTATATATGTCCAGATACGCGTCTGGTAAAAGTATTCATTTGATTATCTGTCTATGTAATGAATTGCAACATACCCAAGATTTATTCTCACATTATATTATATATATATATATATATATATATATATATATATATATATATATATATATATATATAATATATATATACTCATGTTTGTAGCATAATAATAGCTAATTAGTAATCGGCAATGTAATGCAGAATATTATTTATTTTTAGTGATAATCTATGCATTGGTTTAATCTTCAGTGATGAGGTGTAATATGTGTACAAATTTGTTATGCATGATCTGGGAATATGATGGTTAAACCTGGTTTAACATATATTTGAAATATATACGTTATATCAACAGATAATTTCACTACAAATATGTCTGTTTCAAATTTGTTTTTAAAAATCTACAAACTCTCAGTGTAAATTAAATGTTAATGTTAATTCTTGATACAGCTATAATTGGGATACCATACAAAAGAAAAGTTATTCAAGTTTATATCCGACATATGCAGAAGGAAAATAAATTTGTAGTTCTCTAGCCTGAATGTATGTTACAATGGGCAATATTAATCGAAGCATTTTCAAAAATGACATATTTTGCTGAATATATTAAGAGACACAGGTCGGCATCCGGATATGTTATTGTCGATACTAAATATAGGTTTATAATGATAACTGAACATATCTCTGTGCATGTTCCTACATGTTCCTCAGATTGCATGTTCCTACAACCTTTGACATATCTGACTATAGCATATCGTTTGAGATAATAGGCAAAGGACAATTTACAGCAATAATTGACAAGGTGACTTAGGTGATTGATAAATGTCAGATAAGTATCCAAAGTCATGTGTTATGGCCATGTGGTACCGAAGTAATATACATACATATAATACAGGGTTTTTAATAATACAAGGGTGACAGCCGTTCCAAAATTATGTCTATTCTTCTATTTAAATGGATACAAACAAAACTCACTTTTTATTACGTCTGTGTTGAGAGTGTGTTAAAAAATTGTATCAGAATACAAGGTATGGCTATCGTCAATGTTAATAAACGACTTAAAAACTACGCCATAGATGAAATAGCAAAGAATCGTCAAATAACTCTATTGTTATTTGACTTAATAACTATATCGACTTGATTATCCAAATACGCAACACCAGAAATATGGCTGCAGTTGCTACCATCATATACAAATTAGATGATCCTCTATTAACAGTAAATAAAAGGCTATCAAATGCGGAGCCAAAAATTTGCTCTTTTTCTATATTTTTATAATTAATATTTATTAGTTTGACACAGGTATTCTGAACACACTTCTGAAGATAGTTGCCGCATGACAATACTCCATATATTTTAAATACGGCTGAATTTAGGACTATAAAGGAGAAGTGTGTCTTTGACAAATCCGGTCTCCCTGCCATGCCAGCAAGAACTATGAATAATATTTTCCCTTTTCAAATTGGTGCCTCAGGAAAGTTATTTTTTGTAAATCCTTTTTCTACGAGTAAGAGCTATGAATATAGGTCTCGCCTGCATAAATTATGTTTCGTTTTTTTCTCTTTTGTAAATGTTGTTATTTTTGTAATAAATTTTATTCGTTTCAGACTGACACCGACAGATTCCATCAAAACCAGAGCCGATTGTCAGATTTCTAAGTTACTAAAAGTTACTAAAATTTCCAGTTGCTTATAGGTTAGATAATATACCTACATAATTGATTATTGAGTATTATTTGATAATTAAACCATAAAAATACATACCTACCCTTTAAAAATGGCCTCCTTTTTTCAATTATGTAATAATCGTAGATTGTTTCTCGTATTGATGACGTACCAGATGTATCCACAACAGTTTTGTGTTTTTCAGAAATGTTTCTATAAATTTTGTAGGATATGCCAGTGGATTTTAATAATCGCTGCTAATCATCACTTCCCGCTTTTGTCTTAAAATTTAAAGCATTATCAATTACTTCTCCTATTTGGATGTGAATTGCTTGTTCATTATGAATAAGTGACCTTTTATAAGGCATTTTAAGCTATGTAGTACCGAAATAGAGACCGGGTAATAAATAAAGTAAAATAACTTGTATATTATATAGTATATTTGGAAAGGAAAGAAACTAACAAGGTTGATGAGATGTGGTCCAGAATACATCAGATCGATAACTTTTAAGACGAGCCAGTTACGCAAATTTGCGCGGCGCATTCGCCATTATTTGAATGATGAAAATTCTGATACTTCCTTATTGAAATCAGCAAAAAAAATTACTTTAACATATTTTATTATTACTATAACAATGGGCTTAGATAGTTACTGCTTACTGTAGCTATGATTTGATTACTATGGTGAGGATACATCAATGTACCTGTAGATATATTATCATTTGATAGATTATAATATTATAGTTCGTTACGAGAATACGGAACATCCGCAAACTTACAGGCAAAGGTGTATGGAAATTTAGTGCTTATATAGATATAAGAAGGTCGTATTTGTAATATGGGTTGACCCTACACTTTTTTTTGGTAAAATTGCGTAATTTCTGTAATTGTGCGTAACATTGTGTAACAGTTTGTTATTAAAATTGAAGGAATAATATTTTGGATGACCGCGAAGATATGATTCTATTGTGAGCTAGTGCCTTTACAATAAGGATACTTTTTAAAAGGTGTTACGTCCTTCAAATTTACCCTGTATTCTTGCCGCTTAAAATGACAATAATTATTAATGACAATATCCTTTTTTTTGTTCATACAATTTTCATAATTCGAATGTACAATTATCGTTAGTGATGCCCACGAGACAAACGAGACGATACTTTCACAAAGTCCCGTCTTGTCTCGCCGATAAGATATCTAGTCTCGTATCGAGTCTCGTCTCGCAGCCCCCAGTCTCGTCTCGTCTCGCTTCGTACGAGAGTCTTGCAAAAGTATCGAAGTCTCACCGTGCATAATCTTGTTCCAGGGATACTTACCTACTTGCGATGATGTAAGTGTAGCAAAAGGAAATTACAGATGTTTAAAGATAACATCATGTATTATACGAAGTAATATCTATTTGTAAATATAACACAAATTTGAACTAATATTCTTTAACTTTTAAATTTTTTTCAAAAATTAACAGTTTGCAGAGCTTTCTCTGTCACAAATTTCTGTTTTTTACCCAGTCGTTTAGGCATAACAAACATCGTGCAAATTCGTTATTAAGACCATTTCGATGTTTCCTTATAGTTAAAGCATATAGTTTTAGTATATTATTTTATTAGTATTAGTATATTATTATTTAGTATATTATTTAGTATATTAGTATATTATAGTTTTCTTATTTTTGAGACACTGAATTCTCACGACCAGAAAGAACACGGAACCAAATTTTTCGATTTCGAAGTTTTAAAAATAGTCTCGTCTTGTCTTGCTCGAGTATCGTCTCGATTCTCGTCTCGAAAACCTGATTTATTTTTCACCTGGTTTTCCTCTTCAAGAAATCTGCCAAAAATTCCCCTAATTGGCTCCTGATATTCTGATTTCTTTTGGATTTCCTCTGAATTTTCCCTGATTTCCATTTTTTTTTCCGTAATTAACATCCACCTGCGGCTTGAAGTTTACGGTCATTACAATGAAGTATATTGCAATAATTCCTTAAGTTCTCATAATTTTTTAATTATGAGATTAATTTTTAATAATAGTATGTATTTTATTGTATTATGCCTCCAGAAAATCTATAACTCATTTCAAATCATACTCATTTTGATCAACATTTCTAATAAACTAATTTGTTTGATTGGCAAACTTACTTGCTTACTTGAGAATTACCTTGATCTGTCACATAATTAGAGTGTAGGTACCAATAACAAAGACGCAATATTTTGTTGTCAAGCGATGAAATTTCGATATCTCGGATATTTTCTATCCCAGGGTTTCTCATTAAGGTTCATCAGGCATGGCGAGGGCAGCGTAGAGGGGATATGCATGCCAACTTATATAAAAAATAGATAATAAAATATTAAATTTCAAAATATCCTGCTATAATAATTTAGTCCACGGGTAAATATCGACGGATACGTGGCATCACCGAATCTCTTCTTTAATATTTAACATAACTAGTTTTTGGCTTTATTTTACGGAATAAAAAGAAATTTTCATTACATCGACCACCGCTTTATATTGGGAATAAAACTTTATTGGGATTTATTGGGATTATAGCTTTTAAGTACGTACAACATATTATGTTGAAACACGTAATTTTATTTCTTGGAAATGTCTATAAAGTTTTAAATAACTCCTTGAAAGTTTTGAAGGGGAGACTATTGTAGGCAATATATATAAAGTTTGCTCATATGCCTTCCCAAACGTCTCTTAAAATTTACAATATATGTAGTTGCAATACAACTAGAGGGTATCTGATAGTTGTCCTCTTATGTTGATAAAAATAATTGGATTATTTATTGATTGATTGATATTCTATATTGAGACATGCATATGCAGTCTCGGGTCAGTTATCTCTATTAATACTAAATGATAATGATAAACTAAATGATAATGAAATGACAATTCGTCGTCGATTACCAAACCAAGTATTTACATTTTGCGTGTCCTTTTATTTGTTTCTATTTCTTCACAGTCCTCAAGTCAAATATTGCATTTAGCTGTGAACTTAAAAAAAGTAATAAAAAGTATAATTTGATTTACTCTTAACATATTTCAATTAACAACGTTAATCTTTCAAGTTGAAATTTGAAATTTCTTCTGTTTATCAATGTTAAATGCTTAAAATGTTTGAAATATTTTCTGAGAATTGTAGGATATATGGTAGATCCGGAATATCTGCTATATGATTTAAAATTTGAGGAGAAAATGATTAACGATTTAATATATGATTTATGATTTAAGATTTGAAGAGAATTGTCTGAACGTTTGCACGATATATTTATGATTGAATTCTTGAAATGTTCTTAG